>SNQJ01S0160092.1:0-21816 GCA_010110895.2 Picea sitchensis
TCATCTATGAATTCTCATCAAGGACAATACATATTGTATTACATCAATCATCAATCAATCAATCCTTTGACATCAATCAGTCACTTGACATCAATCAATCAAACCATTGGCATCATTGACAACATGATCCAACAAAGTCGAATAGATATATCGGCCCCAAACGGCTATATTGCTTCGTCATGGTGAAGTGCCATGTGTCGTTGTTCTGATATCTCAGAAAAGCTCCAATTATACAATTTTTATTTCTTCGAGGTATCCTCTAGAACCTCTTTTAACCTTTCAGTATTAGCCCTCTTCTTTCTTAACTTTCTAGCCTTGTTTCCAGTGAGCTTCGTCTCGGTAATTCTTTTCTCATTCTGATTATTTTCTTCTTTGGTATTAGTTACTTCGCATTGTTGAAATTCTTTCCTAGGGTTCCTGGATAATACTTCTTCTTTGTCTAGGATAGGTAATTCAATATTCTAAGGATCCTCTAGTGTTCTCTTAGCTTTGACATCTGGGTTGCTAGTATTAAATATATGTGATCTGCTCTCCTGTTCCTCAATCAAGTGCACGATCCTTCTGGTCATAAATTCTTTTAACTCTTACTTCTTCTTCTTCCTTTCATCTAGCTTGATCTCTATCAATCCAAGGTTTTCCTATTAGCATGGTAAACGGGGCTTTTTCTTTAACAAATTTAACAATCTCAAAGTCTTCTTTTGTCGAAGTTTCATTGATAGTCATAGGTATCCGAGCGAGCCTTCCACATAGGTTTACTATCTTTCCTCTGAATAAACTTATTCCTCCTAGTTGAAGGGATCATAGCAGGCCTTCCTATAGCTTCCCAAGTTCTCTCTGGCATAATATTCATCTGTGTTTCCTCATTCCAGAACATAGTCAATGTCAAAGTCTCATATTCTTTCTTCAATGCATTCCTTTTCTTTGAAGATCTTTGGTAAGCTGACATGTCGGTGGTCATTCATGGTTTCTTTCATCTGTAGCAATTCTTTCTCTGATTCTTTCTGAGGTTCATCCGCAAGTTCTGGATCTGCCTTAGGGTTTTCTTGATTCAGGTTCATTCTTTCAAGCTTAAAAATCATTCTAGGGCAATCCAATACTTCATGGTTCAGAGATTTACAACAAAAGACAACTAGGTCTTCCACCAGGGCATTCCTTAGCAAGATGTCCCGACCTTTTGCAACTGTAACAGAGGGTTAATCCTCTCTTCCTTTTAAATGACCCCCATCTTCTTATGTATTGCACACTAGGATCATATGAGCTAACCTGCAACAATTTCTTTCTAGGATCCTGCATCCATTCATTATTCAAAACATTCTTTCTTTGCATAGGTATAATATATATTTCACTATTCTTATCAGATATACTCATATCAAATCTTCTTTCATCTATTAATGACCTAGGTTTCAAACTAGGACAAACTCTATTAAACATACCTAGATCCATATTCTAGAAACAAAAATTTCCACTTATCTTACTTCTACAGGACACAAAGCTTCCAGATCTTAAAACTTTTAACTATTCTTACCTTTATCAGAGAACAGAGCTTGCAAATCTTACCTCTTTTAGTCATAAATTTCCACTTTTACCTTTCTTAGAGCACAAAGCGTTCAGATCTTGCTTCTTTCTTTCAGATCTGAACTCCTTTTATTCAGATTAGGATTCTTTCTTTCAGATATGATCTTCTTTATTTAGCATAGATCTTTACAGACCAAGTAGAATAGTGCACACTAGGGCACAGATCTACACATAGAGCTTTCACAATTTCAGGATGAATCTTTGCACAGAGCTTCTTCTTTCTCAGTTCCCAGCAATCACAGTTTCAAGTCCCGGCAACGAAACCATTTTTTGTCATAGGGGCAGACCCAGGGTTCAACGCTACAACATCACACCAACAAATCCCTAACTATCGGCCCTTTAGGAAACACCTGCGAAGCAGATGAAGTCTCACCCGAGGTAGTGGCAGGGGTGGTTGCAGGACTCAAGTGTCTACAACCTTAGCTGGGACACAGACCTGCGATTGAACTACTTAATAAATCACTTAGCACCGTTAGTTCCTCATTATATAGTCAATAACCACTTCACTTATAAGACAGAACTCCACAGCATTCACACTAATCTACGGTATTCAAGCACTTAGCATACACAAATGGATCAGAATGAGCATATCAAGCACTAAGCATGAATATCTATATCATATCTAACATTCCAACGTATAATAAGCACCAAGCATGAATATATCTATCTAAACATACCAGAGCATTTCTCATATAATATGTAAATACATCAAGTCAAAGCACAAAGAACATCACATAGGGTTACGTGGTTCACCCCTACCCGGGGGCTACATCCACCAACTCTTCTTCTTTATTGTCTTCAGTCAATTGGTTACAAGTACAGAGCCTCAAACCCTTACTCTGCATAGGACAGAAGATCTATGCAGCTCGCTAGATCCTTCTTCCTTGCATTATAGCACAAAGCCTTCTAAAATCTTTCACAGGGACTTGCACTCAGCTGTACAAGTCTCACACAGTATGCACAGAGCACTTACAATCCTTTAATCACATAGATCTAGCACTTATCCATTCCTTTAGCACTTAGCACACCAGTGTCTTTCTATATTGTTTATCCTTCTATATATACATTACAAAATAGGCCTAAACATGGTTAAACCCATGGGCCGACATCCCATTCCCGTTACATATTCCCAAAAACCCAAAAAGGGGGTCAAGATCCCGTGATCTCCACTTCAACTTGTGCTCCTCCTTTGACAGGTTGTCGAAGTCCCAAAATAGGTCAACATGAACAAAAAACTCCCAAAACTTGGTCAAGGGCCAACATCTTCCCTCCAAGAAAAGCACACAAAAATGAATGAATAACTACTTTACAAGGAGAAGTTAGGGAAGGAAGAGGGTGAAAGGGTGCACCTTAAATCTCTCGTTTGATATCGATCCCACTCCTTTCTCTCGACAAGCTCCAGATCCTTTGTTGGAAAGAAACATGCAAAATGGACACAATGCAAGAGTTGTTATGAAGGTAGTTACACAATCAAAGGGTATACATGTCATATATCATATTCCAAGTAAACTTAATAAGAAAATACATACAATGAACACATGATAGGAGGTAAAACAAACTCTTCTATTAACACCAAATCATAAAGGTAAGTTACAAAATTGTCTTGCCTTTGGCACCACCTTGAAGCCAACTTTCTAGGTTCCTCCAATAATCCTTCAAGAATCAAATTAGCCACTATGCTCTCCTTGAATGGCCCAAGTAGGGATAAGGATACACCCTATAGCCATATAGATAGGAAAGAGACATTGGAAAAAGAGTTTTTAGATAAAAGGGGGTGTTTCTCAGAGGATTATAGAAAAGTGAGGCTTGCTAGATACTGGAAGCATAATCTTGCACCAAGGAACTTGACCTCTCTTTATACCTCAATGGTTCTTTTATATCTTCCCCAAGAGGTTTGGGGAGTTATATTCGGCTGTGTATGGGCATGGGGACATTGGGGAACAAGCCCAACTGAAAAACTTTCTCGAAAACATTAAATTATTTTATTTTTTATGATTTTTTAGGGCATCTGTGGGTTGAAAGATGGAGACTCATGGATGTCCACTCATTTCTCTAGGGAAACCCACATATATTCTCATAAGGCATATTTTTTCAATGATTTTGGAGAGGAAACGTGGGAAAATGTCTAGAAATATTTGGGAAAGGGTTAGGCCATGGAAAAAATGCATAGGTGTGGCATTTTGTGTTATAACAGATGCCCCCACATCTGTGAGGTCAGAAGGGAAAAATGATGGCCTCAATACATTATAAACTTTGAGAGGCGATGATGCATTGAAGTACCATTGAAGGTTCTTGAACAATTGATTCAAGAACAATAACCATCAAAAAATATCAAACAAGAGTTTTTCTTCCCAAGTTGGGCATACCCATGCTCAGGAGTGATATAAGCATGGTCGCCAAAGAAAGCACACTGCAGAACCCTGGTACATATGAAAGTATGACTAATTTCCATGGCCACGAACAATACATAATGGATCCATGTGATAAATATGAAGTATCAAGCATGTCCATGAGGAATATACAATGGATCCATGTCAAAGTATATCATATCCATGAATAGATAAATAATGGAGCTATGTCTCAAAATCAAGAACAAAGCATATATGGAATCAAGAGAATAAAGGAGTTGATCCTCTACAAGTACCAATGTCTATGAGGTGGCACCATATGATTCGGGAAGGAGCACAAAAGATGTGGTGCTCGTACTTCACTCATAGTCTTCATAACGATCCATCGTGGTACAAGTATACAATATCTAAATAGATGTTTTGAAGTCAAACAAAGTGAGACATCGTTTGATTACCAGTCATTGATGTATACCATTAACAAATGTGATACAACCAATTGATGATGATAGTGGGATTCAAGGTACCATGGTACAATATAGCAAGTGTGAATAAATGAGTTGGCATTGAACATCTGGTAGAATCTATCGAGCAAGGGAAATTGATGTATTCCCACTTTCAATAGTGAGGGAACCTAACACTAATGAATGCAAGCCCCAAGGTACCAAATATGAATCTAGATATATATCCTAGAGAAATATGTGTTGAAGTAAATGGGGAGATATCCGCTAAAAGGAATGTATTAAGGAATCCTTCATCATCCAACACAAGGGGTGGAGAATGCCAAAGATTTGGAAGAGATCGGATGAAGAGAAAAATACTTTTGATGGTGACATTGACTTGACCGACTTGGGAAGGATGACTTGCAAGGTTAGGATATATCTGCAGAATGGTTGATCCATATTTTATGAGTAGAAAAAAATGAATAAAGATTATTATTATTATTATTAACACATAAACACAAGAAAAAATAACAGAGATACATTAAAATTGGCTTCTATTCAATAAGGAAATATGTTGAAACTATAAAATGCAGACTCAAACAAGCTTGCTAGAATGGTGGCGGCTTATCTCTGAGAAGATATGTGACAGTTGTGCTCATTCACGAGAAGATGGTTAAAATGAGGCTCTCCAAAAAAAAATTACAATAAAAATGAATCCCAAAACCCTAGACAACCAAAAACCTAACCCTGAGAGATGAAGCGCCAAAAGTCATGTGGGCCCCGTTGGGGTAAGTTACTACATATTCAACTTCTCGGGGTCGTAGATTTTGCATACGATCTCCATTTTAGGAGGACGATAACCCATTGGAAAGGTATATCTAATGAATACACATGTTTATGTAAAAATACAACTCTATCCACAATTTGATTATGGCGATCCCTAAAGACGTTTTGTAGGGCCTCAAAACAACCCCGAAAGTTGGGGACCCGAAAAATAGGAATAACCTGCCAAAGTAGAAAACTGCCAAAATGAGCCAGTTGGAATAGGTGGGAGGCCATTGAAATCCATCTAGATAAATCCTCCCCCCTAGGAAGTAATGGTCTCCATTGCGTTAAGTTTCCCCATCAGATGAGGAAATTTATACTGAATTTAGCCCCGAGTGAGCCACTTTCCTTGGTGCAGGAGCTGCCCTACTTTGACAACTTGATAAAGATGGATCCTTTGCTAGAGAGTTCCCTTGACCTATGTGTCCAAAATATTATTATTTTATTCATGTTTCATGTAGTCAGGGTTGAGATTTGTTGGTTTCAATTGTTCTATTATCAATGAGGTGTCCAATAATGGTGGGAAATATGGCCGAAGGAGATCCACATTGAACATTGGGTGCAGGCCAAGGAAAGGGGGAATCTTGAGCTCAAAATTATTGTCACCCAAAACTTTGGTGATGGTGTAAGTTGCATAATGGAGTGGGTGAAGCTTCCGATGGGGTCCTGTAAGGAATTATTTCTGCAAGTGCAACCAAACTTTTTCTCCCACTTGAAACTTATGTGGCACCTAGTGTTGATCATGGTGTTTCTTGTACTTGGCATTGGACTTCTGTAAAATATCCTGAACCTGTTGGCATATGTGTGGGATACACTCAATGAACCAGGTGGCTTTTCCAGCTTCAGTTGGAGTAGGTGACGATTCAGTCGGGGTGGCCGCAAAGGGTAGTGCAACATCCATGGGACCCAATGGTTGGAATCCCAACCCCACCTAAAAGGGGTTGTGGCTAGTTTAGATATGTAGTGCTTGGTTGTAGCTATGTTGAACATAGGGAAGACTCTCATCCCATGTGTGGGGGTTCTTGGAATTGTACATGCACAGGATATGCATGATCATCTGATTGACGACCTCAATTTGGCCATCTGTCTAAGGGTGGAAGGCAGTGGGTTTTGTGAGCTTGGTGTCCAACAGTGACTAGAGGCTCGATCAGAATGTGATGAGGAATCGACTATCCTGATCTAAGATAATGGTTTGAGGGATTCCAAAATTTTCCCAGACTCATTTAAAGAAAATATTGGCAGTGGCCTCTGTTGTGATGCTCTTCTTTCAAGCGGCGAGGATCGCCATCTTGGAAAAGTGATCAACAACCACAAAAACATAGTCATTTACCCTCTTGGTGGATAGAAGTCCTGACATGTAGTCCATTGATATGGATTCCCATTACCTGTCAAGAGTATGCATAGAGGTGTACATGCCATATTTCTTAGTGATCGGTTTGGAAATAGCACAAGCATTGTATGACCTAATATAGTTGCTGACATCCTGTCGAAGTTTTGGCCATTAGAAATGTTTCTGTAGCACTTCCATTGTCTTTTCAATGCTAAAGTGTCATGCCACCCAATTTTAGTGGGATTCTCAAATCATCTTTTCTCACTCACTTGATGGAATGCAGAGATGGCCCAAATGGCACAACAACCCATCATGAAGATGTAAATTAGAGACAACTGAGTTTGTGCCCAATATTTGGTAGGTGTTGGCAAAGTCAGGGTCTGTCTCATAGAGGTGGGGCCATCTAGAGGTCTCGTGGCCGCAATATTATAGCACCATGGTGAGTGTCATGACTAGGGGTCGGTTGACGCAATAAACAACTCGGTTGGTACTTATTGGTTTATACTTGATGTTGAGGTGGAATTGTTGCAAGTATGTGGACCACTTTTGACGGAAGTCATTTTGCAATTTTCCTTATGTGTGCATGAACTGCATTGGCTTATGATCAATGTGGATGATTGTCTCCTTCCCAAGAATGTGATTCCTCCACTAGCGGTAGTAGTGCACAATGGAGTACATTTATTTGTCGTAAGTAAGGTACTTGCAGATGAAATCTGATAGCGTCTCACTATAATATGCCATAGGGTGTCCATGTTGACTGAGGACTGCATCCACAACATATTATGAAGCATTTGTCTTGATCTCAAAGGGATGTTGCAAGTCCGATAATGAAAGTATTGGGGCCGAGCATAAGAGCTTCTTCAAATCATTGAACACTTGTTATTGGGACAAGCCCCACACAAATTTTTCCTTACCACCACCCGTGGTTACTTGGCTAAGGGCCCATGCAATATGGGAGAATCCCAACATGAACCTACGATAGAAATTGGAAAGTCTTAAGAAGCTTCAAAGCTCAATGAGTGTGGTTGGGGATGGCCAGTCACGAATGACATAGATCTTGGTTGGATCCACATGCACACCATGTTGATCAACTATGTAGCCTAGGTATTGGACCCTATCCATGTTGAAGGAGCATTTTTCCAATTGTCATATAGCTTTTGTTGCCGCAGGGTGTGAAAAAACAGTTGAATATTCTACAAGTGCTCCGCCCAAGTCTTGTTGTAGATGAGGATGTCATCCAGATACACCACTGCAAAAGTATTGGTGAAAGGTCGCAGGATATCGTCCATCATTCTCATGAAATTTGTTGGAGCATTTTTCAACCCAAAGGGCTTGACCAACCATTCAAAAAGACCTTTTGACTTGAAGGTCATCTTCCATACATCTTTCTGTTCTATTAGGACCTAGTGGTATCTAGAATTCATATCAATATTACTGAATTATTTGTCCCACTTGAGCCGATCAAGGAGATCGTCGATTCAGGGAATCAACTACTGGTTCCTGACTGTTATTTTATTTAGGGCCTAATAATCAATGAAGAGTCGCCAGGTCCCATATTTCTTCTACACCAGCATGATTGGGCTCCCAAAAGGCGATGAGTTGGGACAGAAGTGCCCCTTGTGGAGCAGTTCTTGGATTTGTCGCTTGATATCCTCATTCTCTAATAGAGAGTGGCAGTAGACTGGCCCATTGGGTAGTGATGCATCAGGGGTTAGATCGATGGGATGCTTGACCTGACAGTGCAAAGGTACCCCAGTAGGCTAGGAGAAGATATATTTGTATTCTTCCATGACCTTATCCACTTTCTTATGTTGTGTGGGGAGGTCGGCCGCAGAGGCCCTTGATGTGGCTGCAATATTTTTCTCGCTTTGAGAGAGAATCATGAAGAAGAAAAAAATTCAAGTCTAAGAGATGACCTTCCTGCATTGATTGGCAGAGATCAAGGAAATATCACTAGGTGGGACTCCCTCGGGTATCTGATACGATTTCTTGTTCAAAGTAATAATAGTAGTGTGAGACCTAGAATCATATGCAACATGAAGTTTCCATAAATAAGGTTGGACCAAAATAACATCACAAACTTCAAGAGGAGAAACATCACACAATACATCATCATTGAAAGGATTGATGTCATAAAACAGGCGGCATCGTTGGCTGACACGAAGATCACTTCCTTGGCGCAGCCATCCAATGGTGTAGGGTTGTGGGTGCGATGTTGTTAGTAGGGATATATGCTTGAATATATTTGTTGAGATGAGGTTCCTCTGTCTACCGCTATCAACGATGAAGTGTAGTGGGGTTCCTTTCACCCACATCTATGAATGAAATAGGTGCTCACCTTCCTCTAGCTCGTATGGTTCACTAGGTTGAATATTGGTGGTAGAAATTATGGCATTGGGTTCTGCATCAATGATTTATCTCCCCCTTTCTAGTTTTGATTCAGAATTAGAACCCGCATCTGATTCAGAGGCTTTCACCTCAACCACCAATGACTCCTTTGAGCGAAAATCAACAGTGTTATGCCAAGGGATTTTATGGAAGTTGCACCACTTCCCGGTATCTTTCTTTGTCTTTCCAATGTCCCTCTTTGCTTGTGATTTAGACTAGTTTTCCTAAGGATTTCCATCTTTGCTATGTACTTTTTTCTATGGGTTGGGACCACCCTTTCCTTTCTTTTTTTGTGAGGGGTTCCCAGGCCCAAATTGTTGCGTCTTTTTTTTAAGCTTCTGCTTGATTTTGATGGCATATCAATAGGCCACACCCAAGGACGAGATGTCAAAAAACTCCATTTCAACCTAGATGTGTCTATGTATACCACTGCGATACTTGAGCACCATATGTCACTCATAATATTTGATACTCAGCTTGATGTGTAAGGTATGGAAGATATTTTTGAACTCTAGCACTGCTTGGTCCCTTTCCTTCCGCAGTGTGGTCCATTTTGTATACAGGTCGTCATAACCTTCGATAGGGTAGTATTGTTCCTTAATATCATCCCTGAAGGACTCCCGGGTGACCACGACTATAAATAATGAGGTTTCCTCTATTTCCTTTTGCTCATAAAAATTCTTCCACCAATATTTAACATGGGGAACAACTTTGAGGAGCACAAAAGTAATATTTTCTCACTTTGAAAAGTTATGGACAGAAAAATACCCTTCTAGTATATTCAACCATTTGTCTACAGCATCTGCATCTATATGAACTTCAAATATAGGAATACCAAAGTTGATTTGTACCTTGAATGGGGTAGCACCTCCGCTTGAGGAAGATGCATCGCATGTTGGTAGCCACCGAAGAATTTGCGCAAAACTATCCATCATCTCGTTCCTTTGTTGTGTGAGGGATTCCTTGAGAAACATTTTGAAAGGATCTCATGTCTCATCATATTTATTTTCTCCCACCATGAGAGGTATATTTGGCATGTGATGGTTTTTTTCCTCAAAACAAGCAAGCTCGAGACCCAATTATTTGTACCTTGACCTCGTCGGGGACATGCATTAAGAAAAACAAGGAAAAGACTGCTCTGATTCCACTGATCCATATTTTATGAGTAGAATGAAATGAATACAAATTGTTATTATTAACACAGAAACACAAGAAACAATAACAAAGATACAGTAAAATTGGTTTCTATTCAATAAGGAAATATGATGAATCTGTAAAATGCAGACGAAAACAAGCTTGCTACAATGGTGGCGGCTTATCTCTGAGAAGAGATGTGACAGTTTCTCTCATTCAAAAGAAGATGGTTACAATGAGGATTTCCAAACCTTTTTACAATAAACAGGAATGCCAAAACCCTAGACATCCAAAAACCTAACCCTAGGAGATGAAGAGCCAAAATTCATGTGGGACCCATTGGGGTAAGTTACTACATCAACTTCCTGGGGTCATAACTTTTTCATACGATCTATGTTTTAGGCACACAATATCCCATTGGAAAGGTATGTTCGAGGAATACACATTTTTCCATTAAAACTTGAATCCATCTATAGTCTAACTGTGGATATCCCTAAAAACGTTGTTTAGGGCTTCAAAACGGCGCCGAAAGTTGGGGACCCAAAAACTAGGAAAAAACTGCCAAAATGAGGTAGTTGGAATAAGTGGGAGGCCACCGACATCCATCTAGATTAATGGTCGACTCAGGTTCAAACTTTCCCTTGAACAGAAGCATGACACATTATGTGACTTAAGAAACATAGACTATGAATTGGGATACATTTGTGATACAGAGGGCATCAAGAAATGCTCCATATAGTTGAAAGAATAATTAACTGGGGGAGATAAAACTCAAAACGAGAAAAAGTATCCTAAAGCCATACTAGACCCAAAATGATGAGATGGTGACTCAATATTGTGCTTTTTTCAAGGGCGACAAAACTACTGCCAACACAAGAGATGGATGCTTTCCCCCCTTATTTTTGGTTTTATTTTATTTTATTTTGTCTTTTTCATATTATTAAAGCCTGAAAAAGAATAAAATAATGTTATAGTACAGTGGAGGAAACACATGTCATGAACCAGCAAACTAGTCTCAAAGTGAAAGGAACATACCTACACTCAATGCAAGGAAATAATGTGTAGGATAGGGACACTTATGGAATTTTTCCTCCAAGGATAGGGTGTCAAGTCGCAAAGGAATAAATTGTAGGGTTGGGAACTGGTAGGAATGCATAAGAAATGGGTTCAACAACATCATGTTGAAGCCGACATTAGGCCTAAAAGCGCAAGCAGTTCATTTGAAATGAAATTACAACTCAAATTTAGGAAGTAAACCTCCCATGGTGGTATTTTTCATAATTTTAGTCTCCAAGGCCCGAAAAAGAATAAAATAATACCAAGGAGAACTCTTCTAGCCAATTTTGGACCAGAGTATTCATTTTTCGTAAATAGTTCGTTCAGTCTGGAAAAGGGTTAAACTTATACCGAAAAGACATCTCTTCAAATCCATTTTATGAGCGTGACAAAGACAAGATCACTCAACCATATTTTCATATTTAAGGAGTATGAAAAGAGATTAACTATGGAATCCCTCGTCTTTTTTTGTAAATTTAGTCTCGTGAGCCTGAAAAAGTATAAAACAAAACTGAGGAGAAATATTCTACTATGTAGAGTAGAGTATACCTTTTTTGTAATTATTCTTGTCCAGTCCGATAAAGGGGTAAAATTTTGTTGAACAAATGTTCCTTCGAGTCCATTTAACGAGTGTAAAAGGAACAAGGTCACTCAACAATATTTTCAATTTTAAGGAGTTTGAAAAGAGATTAACTATGGAATCCATAATGTCATCATGAACATCATATAATGGAGGGAATCCCACATGTAATGGATAGAACAAGGGTAAGTAAGAAACATGAATTTCAAACGCAAATTCATGGAGGGGCTAACCAGGATTCTTGAGCCTAAAATAGGACTTGTAGCATGGGTGCCAAAATGCAAAGGGGGATCTAAGCTAGGAAACCCATGGAAGGTAGGATCTACCACATGACTCATAACACTTTTAAACAAGAGAGAAGGTTCTATGTCGCAACTCAGTGGGGTTGATCCTAAGGCAAAATGAACCAAGAAACGGATAAATAAAAAATGCATGAAGGGGAAAATCTAACCTATATGCCAGTTTCGAGATCATTACCTTTCAGAACAGATTGACATAGAATGAAAAAGGTTCCAAAGAAAAATGTCTCCACGGTCATGTATATAAGACCAAAACACTTACCTAGAAGTTAATAAGTCCAATATAGAAACCTCTGATAAAGACAAGTATCATGGAATACAGAACTTGAAAACAAAAAACCCTAAAAGTACAATATGTACATAGGAATGCATAGCCTTGCGGCTTATGCATAGAAGTTCTCTAGGTAGATTCCATTGCTAGGCTCAAGCCAAGGGCTTCTTTGGTAACCAAACTGTAAATATTCCATTTCAGGAGGAGGTCAAAGATCCATAATCATAGCTTCAAGTATGGACTCATCTAAAGGAAACTCAACATCCATGAAACCGGGGTCCGATAGCTCACAAATATCAAGGATGGAGGTATTAAAAACAACAAGATAATACACAAGAGGAAACGCCAGATTACTCGGGCCAATAGGGGGAAGCAAGGGCTCCCATGCCCCCATCGGATAAACCACTTGATCAATTGTCGACACCTTGTCTTGAGAAGGATAACATAACTGTAAAGGATCCTTCTCAAGAACAATTGAACACCAAGGATAAGACGCCACATAATTCACCCATGGTAGGGAAGAGTTTACTTGAACACTAAGAACATACAAAGGGGAAACCTGAGGTAAAGTTGAACTAAGATAGTGATTATCAAATGAAAGAGTATCAATAATGACAATGCTTATGCTTTGAGGGAAATGCATCACATGAAAAAGTGTAGACACCAGAACATTCATCGCATACACATAATCACGCCCAAGAAGAAAATTAAAGTATAAAGGGCCTAACACTACTAAAAAATCAACTAGGACATTATTCCCACCTAACATGATAAGAAAATGAGGAAGAACCCCCAGGAATTTTCTAGGTCTTCTGTTGAAATCCAACAGCTCACTGGTAGATTACACTAGCTTGGCAAAACCCAAATCTTGTTGAGTTGAGGATGATAAAAGACTTTCATATTATCCTTCATCTACAATACTTCAGTGAATTCCTAATCGAATAATTCCAACCATTATCTAGAAGGGTGCAGAAGAAGGAAGACAAGGCTCTACAAGAGCATTCCAATCAAAGGAAACCATCCTAGGACTTGGAGGGGGTGTACTCGAAGAGAGTGGAATTCCCCCTTGTTCAAAAGGTATTGAACTGGAAAATCTAAGGACATTGTTAAAAGACCCATCACTCCCCAAAATAGGAGTGGGAACAAACATAGATTGCATAGGAGAGACCACTTCCTTAGACTTGTCACTCTCCAAGAGAAGAGTGGGATCGATCATCGACATGACCACTTCCTCAACCATTGGTTGAATAGGATGTGAGACAACATGGTCAAGAGATGCATCACTCCCCAAAACAAGAGTGATTTCGGTCAAACATTGCATCGACACGACCTCTTTGTCAACCAAAGATTGATTAGATTGTTGGGAAACCGAAGATGACTCAGAACTAGAAGGGTCGTCAGACAATGACCATGCTTCTTGTTCCATGAAAATAGCAAGGAACAAATGAGTAAGGTGATCCCCTTTGTAAATCTTACAAGGTAACTTGGGCTTATGTTGTATACTTCTAGGATTCTCAACCATATTAGTTCCCCCAGCATGACTTGCAATGGCCGGTGGGTTTCCCCCAGCATGACTAGCAGAGGTTGGTTTCACGTCTCCAACATGAATAGCAGAGGTTGGTTTCACGTCTCCAACATGAATAGCAGAGGTTGGTTTCACGTCTCCAACATGAATAGCAGAGGTTGGTGACAATACTCCAACATGATTCGCATAGGTCAATGATTCGATTCTAGTATGACTAGAAGTGACTAGACTTTTTCTTCCATCGTGACTCACTGAGGATAGTTGTGTGCCCCTAGTATGACTAGAATATGTTGGTAACATGACTCCAACATAACTCATAGAGGTTGTTGGCCTATCTCTAACATGACTCGCAGAGGTTAGTGGTTGATCTCCAATATGAATTGCAGAGGTTGGTGATGTTTGTACAATATGATTAGCAATGACTAGACTCATGCCCCCAGCATAACTTCCAGAGGCTAGGTGTTGGTATTCAACATGACTTTCATAGGTTGATGGCCAATCCCCAACATGACTAGCAGGGGTTAGTGAAAAAATTCCAGTATGACTCACACTGACTGGACTTGTGATTCCAACATGACTAACAAAGGTTGGTCTCTTTCTCCCAGCATGACTTGCAAAGGCTGGTGATAGGTCTCCAACATGACTCACATAGGTTGTTGACTTATTTTTCATATTCTTCCTCTTCCTATTCCTTTTACACTTTTGGTTACTAGTAGCTTGAATCTCACCAGAGGAGGGGGAAGAAGGAGAAGTAGAATTTATAGGTGTAGAAGGTGAAGGATCAAAATCCATACGATTCCCCTAACATAAGGTGATTATCTGAGAAGCGTAAAGAGCATTCTAGACATTCATAATGGTCCACAACCAAACCAGTAGTCCTACATTCAACCCAGGAATGTTCGAAGTGGCCATCAAGGGAACACCAATGTTTCCAAAGAAAGGAAAAGCATAAGAATCCCCTTGCGTAGGGGTCCCTTGGTTGGTATCCTAAAGAAATTTGGCCATATCATTCTTATGCACAGGTTCATCCCTTGTAGGATTGTTCATGTCCATAAAAGTCTCACGCACTGATTCTAATGAACAAGTGGTATAAAAACCCATGCATTCTAGGAGGCGACTCCACTCTTTCAAGAGAAATACCATGGGTCCTTCCCGACTAGTGGAGCAGTCGATCAACCACCCTAAATCAATTATCCAAAAGAAGTGATATTGAAACAACCTAAGGCCAACTACAGAAAGAAACACTTGAATAAAAATACCTAAGAGAAACATCACAAGAAAAACAAAATTTTCCAAATCTTCATCTCAAGTGGATGAGTTATTGAATCCAAAGAAATGAAAAAGTGGAAAGGGGCCTTCTAGATGAAGGAACGGGTTGATTAAGTCCTATGGACCATCGAACAAAGGAGGAAGAAGCAAATATATCGACCTCCTCTAAGAATCCTTATCTGATGAAAGTACCCATGCTTTGCAGGGAACCCTCCAGTAGTACTGAAAAGTGTGATACAAAATCTACCCTAGGTACCATGACAATCCCCCATAGTCACCTCTAATATCCCTAGGAAAAACCACTAAGGTTACCAACTCACAGTCAGGGTACGTGGGGTACAATTGACAGTCAAGATCGAATGTATGGGTAAGGTAAAAATCTTGATGCTTCAAAAGCGCCACCTCTCACGGAGGTAGAGGAATTAGATAAACCCCCAATATATGATCTCTCCATTATGCTTAGTCAAGCTTAAGAGGGGAAATCTACTCAACTCTCATTCACACAACCTCATGTTTAGCTCCTGTGTTAGAGGAGTCTCTCGGATATACTTATACAAAAATTGGATTTGAGACTCTCCCTAGCTCAGAGTCCTATGTTTGTTTTGTGGCCTTGGAAAGTTATCTCTCCAATCCTAATCCAAGGCCCTAACCCTAAACTCATTTTTGAACCCTAGAAACAAAGTCTAGTACATTTTAGGTTTAGTGTTTGTTTTAATGGTTGCTTTTACTCAAAGGGTATGGAGGTGCAAATGATGTTGTCTGAGACTCTTGCAAAAATGAAACTTATAAGAACACTAGCAAAGAAATATTTACACTAATTCTTCAAATGAAAAAGAGTTTCAAAAACAAAATTCATTAACAATCCTTCCAACCTTAAAATGCTATTTTTTTTTTTAATGAAAAATGCAAAAGAGGAAAACAAAAGGATTTTCTTTCTCACTTTTCTTTTGAAATTCTTTCTAGATGAGAAGAAAAAAGAAACCTATGCTAATATCATTTTTTTTCAAATAACAATGCAAACAATGCAAAGAAAGAAAGAGACCTAACTAGTAGAAAACTAAGTTTTTTTTTTTTTTCTTTCTATCAAAGAAAAACTATCAAAAGATGTTAAAAGAAACTGCAGAATACACTATTCAAAATGCAAAACATTTTACTTTAAAATATAAGATAAAAATAAGCCAAGAATTTTGAGAAACCAAGAGTAAGGTCTTTTTCTTTTCCTATGTGATAAAATTTCATATTTCAACAGAGCCAATCCAAAAAGGGACTGAGGACAACCCAGGTAACTAACCAAACCAAGAACTAAAACTAGAAATAAAAAGAGATTTTTTTAACAACTCCACTTTAACACAGGTTTGCAGCTATGTGCAGTGCAACTCACAGATATCCATAGGTTGTAGAAGAGAAACTCACGGATGTATGCAAGTTGTAGAACAACAACACGCAGATGGCTAGGAAAGTTTAGAAAAATAAAAATCCACTCCAGTAAAGAGTGCTTAAGGACTTGAAAACAATTCCTGAGAGGATAAAAACTCTATGAAAAAACTCAGAAAATATAGAAAACACAACAAGGAAAGAAACATTCAAGGGACCCTAAACAAATTGACCCGAGCTAGGAGAATCCCCAACATAGTCACCAATTCTATTGACATGATAGTTTCCCCGTGATTATGGGTCGAAATCATAGTAGATCAAGACTGTATAGAGAAGATAGAAATATTCCCTCTAAGACAAGCTCACAAAACTGAATGAATAACTACTTTACAAGGATAAGTTAGGGAAGGAAGAGGGAGAAAGGATGCACCTTAAATATCTAGTTTGATGTCGATCACACTCCTTTCTCTCGATGAGCTCCAGATCCTTTATTGGAAAGAAACCTGCAAAATGGACACAATACAAGAGCTGATACGAAGTTAGTTACACGATCAAAGGGTATACATGTCATATATAGTATTCCAAGTAAACTTAATAATCAAATACATACAATGAACACATGATAGGAGGGAAAAACAACTATTCTATTAACACCAAATCAGAAAAGTAAGTTACAACCTTGTCTCGCCTTTGGCACCGCCTTGAAGCCAACTTTCTGGGTTCCTCCAAGAATCCTTCAAGAATAAACTCAACCACTATGCTCTTTCTTGAATGGCCCAATTATGGATAAGGATACACCCAATAACCATATAGATAGGAAAGAGACGTTGGAAAATGAGTTTCCAAATAAAAGGGGGTGTTGCTCAAAGGATTATAGGAAAGGGAGGCTTTCTAGATGTTGGTAGCATAATCTTGTGCCAAGGGACTTGACTCTCCTTATCCCTCAATGGTGCTTTTATATCTTCCCTGAGAGGTTGGGGGAGTTGGATTCTGTTATGTATGGGAATGGGGACATCGGGGAACGAGCCCAACCGAAAAAATTGCCTGAAAACAAAGAATTATTTTTTTTTTTATGATTTTTGAGGGCATCCACGGGTTGCAATATGGAGATTTGTGGATGTCCATGCATTGCACTCGGGAAACCTTACTCATAAAGCATTCTTTTTAAATTATTTTGGAGAGGAAACTTGGAAAAATGTCTAGCAAGATTTGGGAAAGGGTTGGGCCATGGCACAAATGCATAGGTGTGGAATTTTGTGCTATAATAGGTGTTGTAAATAAATTTCATGAAAGATGCATGTATTTAATCTCAAACTACTAAAAACAATCGAATATCATGTGGTTCAAGTTATATGTATTCAACTGAGGAATCTGGTTAACATGTGAGATCTTGAGAATGAATAAGAGGATAGAATGTACAAGACTCAAATTAACAAAATGTTGTTTATTCAATTCAATCATTCACTTCTACATGATGTAGTGAAATTATGGTATAAGTTGATGCACAAGGAAACAACAAATCCTTACAAACAATTTATCTTCAAGTCATAAAATAGAGCATCAAAACCTGCAATTAGATAGGATCACCAAACACCTTTAAATCCATCAAAACCACTTAATGCACAAGGATCAAAGGATTACCTATCAATCTCATCACACAAGGATCAAAGAAGTATCATAAATCAAAGGAATAATGAAGAACATCTAAAATTACAAGATCAAAGAGAATATGGTCATGACAAACCTCCTCAAACATAAACAATCAATAAAGTTCCAAAACATCTAACTCCCTCAATATGGATAGACAATATTTAGTAGGCTCGTAGCAGTAGTGGACTAGGCATTAGACTTCAAATTTAGTAGGGGTTTCCTTTCATTTTTCTTATAAAAAGAGAAAATGAAAGGGGGATGGTTGTGGCCACAACAATACCTCAATCTATAATTCACCATGTCATCTGAGTGGGATAAGTTAAGAATGTAATAGAAGGAATCTGTGGCCAACTATATGTGGAGAGTTTTAAATGACATCATCGAAATTGGTTTCAAGAATGTGGATCATGGAGAAAATATCTCATCTAGTTACTACTAGAAGTGAGTGGGTAACAACTCTGAAAATGATTACAATAGAGTGGTTGTATAGAAAGAGGAGAGGTTTATATTACTTGAGAAAAGGTGTAATGAACTGATGGGTAGAGTTATTTGAATGAGTGACAAAGAATGCCTCTAATGGATGGATTGAGTATGTCTTTCGAGAGGAAATACAACTCCATTTTTTAAGAGCATTGTGTAGAGGTCATAGAGAATGAGGTGTTGAAAAAAAAATTAATATAAGGTTGCAGAGATGTTGCAATATTGAGTGATTGTATTCCAAGAACAACATACCAAGTAGATGCTTTAGAAACAAGTTTTAGTGGTGTATGTTGAGAGAGTCATGATGGTGCATAAGAGGGAGTATGGGGAAGAATTAAGCACAATTTGGTGGGAGTAGTGTAAGGTAGTAAGCACCATTCATTGGAAGTGGTTTGAAGTAATGATCCCCATTTATAGAGAGAGTGGTATCAAGTTGAAAATAAGTTGATGAGTTTAAAAGAGAATATGAAAAACTTAATTTGGGAATGTGGTGTTTCCTACAAATGAAGATTACATAGTAAAATAGTGAAGAGGAGAAGGAAATGATTGCTAGATATATAAAGAGAAGAGTAAAGTGGATAAGAGTGTGGAAGATGAGGAAGAAGAAAAGAAATAAAATAAAGAGATATTGAATGTTTGTTATTTTATTAATAACCTTGTGGGAAGGATGTTCACATTTCCAACCAGAGGATTCTAATGTAGGAGCATTCTATTTTGGTTTTCATTCAAGTTTTCCCATAATTTCAGCATACAGACAATGGTCTAGTATTTTGACCAACACATTCACACTTATTGGAACCAAAAGATAAAATTTGTATATGTTGTATAGGATATCATATTGTACCTTCAAAACATATTTTAGAGGAATATATTGAGTTTAGTCCCCTCAACCTAGCTTAAGACTAGAGTGAAAAGAAATTGATTCGCAAACACTGACTTATTATTTTTACTAGTGCACATCATTCCTTGGAATAAAGGTATGAAATTGGATAGTTTTCAAGGAAACATATTTGTATTTTCTCACTAGATTTCAGTAAAATTTGATGCCACATAGGTGTCCAAAGCTAGCATGTAGTAAGCTCCATATTTTTGTCTACGCTAACATAGGACTAGAATTTTGATCGGTGCACTATTATAATTTGGAGTTAAGGTCTAAAGTTTGGATATGTTGTAGAGACACATTCCTATATATTCTCACCTAATTTCATAAAAAAATATTAATCTAAAGTAGTGTGCCTACGGCACGCCCTATTTGGAGACTGCAGATAGAATTTTCTAGAAATGGGAGTTTATTGTTTTGACTTGTGCATAACCAATATTGGGAGTTAGAGTATGAATTTTTTATAGGATGTAGAGGAATTATTTATATCTCTACCTTAAAAATGTCATTAAAAAATATTTAGTTTAATGGGTCCAAATAATTCAATTATGGAGGAGTGCAACAAAAAATGACAAAAACTTGGACACTAAAGAGTCAATTATTAGTGATTTATTGATTGTAAAAGTATTTAAGTTACCCAAGGAAATGCAAATAATTGAGAGCTGAATAGTTAAGGTATCATAGATAAAATACTTGAGATATTGATGCAATAAGGGAATTTCACTCTCCATTATTTTGTAAAAGAGGTATGAGAGCATTGGCTATTGGATTCTAATAAAACTATGTTGGATTAGTTGCTAGAAGTTTGGTTGTGTATTGATATTAATTCTCTATATGGGTTTTATTGAATTTTGTATTTTGTTGAGTATATGGTATTATAATTCTATTGTGTGGATCTAGTTACAACACAACACTGCATCATACTACAACTATGTTTATTTAGTTTTTCTACATATTCTTCTCTAATTGATTAATGTATTGATTAATGTAGGAAGCATATTCCATAACTTTACTTCCTTTCATATGTTACTTTCTAAGGTCTAGGTTGTTGGTCATGGAATTGGAGTATGTAGCTAACTACAAACAATAGTTGTTGGAAATTGCAAATTGGATAGACATGCCATTAAGTACTATATTGCATGTACATTGTAACCTTTTCATTGTAATAGACATTGTGAAAGCAATGAAACTAATATCTATGTAGAACAAAATTTCTAAAGAGACTTGGGAACTAAATGATTATGTCCCCAAAACTTAAATACTTAAGATATTGATGTAATAAGGTCCTTTGTCTCTCCATTGTATTGTAAATAAGGATTGAGAGAACTGGCCATTGTATTCTAATAAAACTTTGTTCAATTAGTTGTAGGAATGTTTGTTGCATGTTGGTATTAATTCTCTATACATTTTTATTGAATTTTATTCTTTTCTTAGTTTGTGGTATTATGCTTCAATTGTGTGACATTGATTGCAACCTATCATTGCATCAAGTGGTATTAGAGATAGTGACAACACTGGGAGGAGGAGAACAAAGTTGTGGAGGAAAAGATAAAGGTGTTTTGGAAAGCAGGAGACACTAAAGAGATGGTGTTGAACATGAATAAGATGATTATTGAAGAAGGGATGAGTGAATAAAAACTATACAAGTGAAGACAAAATCTAAAAGTGGATTTGTTATAGAGCATACAATATTATGCATGAAGAGGAAGATTTCTAAAGGTATGTCTCTAAGAATTTTTTTGTTTTTATTGTAGAGGGAAATTTCCTAGTTTATTGAGTTGAGGAGAGATGTAACACCGAGAGCATAGAAGGCTCCATGTTGTGTATTTTTTAGCAAGTAAGGAGGGATAAACATAGGAATTTTAGTAGGCTACAATGGACTATAGTTTCACTGTCTTTGAGGATACATGGATCAAGTGAGTAACTAAGACTCTCATAAGAACATGTGTTAGTGCTTAGAAATTATGATAATATGGTGATAAAGAAAGAGAATCAAAGACAATAGAAGTATCAAGAGATGATGTTACATTATATGCAACATTGGAAAATATGTAGATGGGAAATGTTGACTCCCAAAATTGTTGTGACGGTCTGTTCATAGCTAAAGAAAGCAACAATTTGCTTAAAGAAGAGTAGAGGTAGATCAGAAAAAGATGTAGCAAGAATGTTTCGAAATGGAGAAGATGATGAGATGAATATGTAAAGTAGTAGTGCAATAGAGAAGCAAATAAAGTTGGAGATGAAGAAACACATGATGTGTTCATGATGGAGAATAACTTCTAGCAAAAAGAGTTGATGTTAAAGTGAAAACAGGATGAAGAAGTGTAGTAGCAAGTGTATATATAGAGTGATGCCAGTAATGATTATAGAAGAGTGGTTGTAGAGAAAGAGG
>SNQJ01S0160093.1:0-28823 GCA_010110895.2 Picea sitchensis
CACGATTCTCCTTATCAATTCAGCTTGTTTAGAGACTTCCCTCCCGTGCATTTGTGAAATTCACTGCACACAAGACACTCCTCGGTCGTGCCATGGTGACCTCTCAAAGCACAGGGAAGGGCACACGGAGTAGCAGAACCAAACAAGTCTAGCCCCAAAGAGATTGGGTCTCATTTCCACTCGTGGCCACCATTCCCAAAGGTGTGGAAGGAACCATTTATTTTCCTACACGAGAGATTAGAACAAGTTGTGGAACAACCAAAGCAGAGAAATTTGTACAAGAAAAGGAGATGGTATGAGGTTTTTCGTCCCAACAACAACTGCCTCGAAGGAGAGGTAGGCCTAGAAAGAACCAGGAAATCATGAAATTTCAAGTTGCAGAAGATCCGCGCGTCGGATTGATAGCTGAAGAACTACTCAGATGCGCCATCCGGTTAGAGCCTGTTGAGGAATGAGGCCACGAAGACAGGGGAAAAGCGAGAAAAGGTGATGTCGCAGGAGAAAATGAGGAAACACCATCTCAGTCGCTAGAACAAGCAAAACTAGCTATTGCCGAGTTGTATCGGGAAACCGGGAATTAAGGAGACTAGAAAGAACCAGGAAATCATGAAATTTCAAGTTGCAGAAGATCCGCGCGTCGGATTGATAGCTGAAGAACTACTCAGATGCGCCATCCGGTTAGAGCCTGTTGGAGGATTGAGCCAATGGAAGACAGGGAAGTGCCGACAGCAGATGCTGCAGAGAAAAATGAGAAACAATTCATCTCAGTCGCTAACGAAGCAAAACTAGCCATTGCCGAGTTGTACCGGGAACACGGATTTAAGGAGACAACTAGCGACAAAGGCCGTGCAAGCATCTGCCGTGCATAGTCACTATGGAAACGTGGCATGGTTGAAGAGGCAGCTTAGAGAGGTGCAATATGTTATCGTACACTTGCGATAGGCACAGAGGTTATCCCCATAACACATCTGGGGCCCCCAGAGGTAATACATCTAGGGTCTTATCCATCAGTACAAGACCAATGATCAACCCATGCATTAAGAAAGGGTTCCCTGAAACACGTCCAAGGGCTCTAGACACATCTAGGGACTTATATCAACCACCAAGAAACACACACATCCAAGGATCAAACAAGCATTGGGAAAGGATTCCTAGAACACATCCAGGGGCTCTAGAACACATCTAGAGTCCTACTGCTTGGTCCTAGACCAAGAACCCCAGTCATCTACTGGGGAGCCTCACGAGGGTCTTTTTCCATGGCTCTCACTGCTTGGTTTCATACCAAGAAACCCCAGGAGTGTGTTGGGGCCCTAGTACATAGCTAGAGTCTTATGCCATCATCCAAGAGAATTTCTCTTGTAGCTGGACTAATTTCAATAGGAGCCGAGAGAAAAGTGGTTGAACTGGTTAAATCACATCTAGTGGACATGAATGGGCTAAGTATTAAGGCAGATTTGAAAATATTCATTGGTTCATATGACTGTCTAATTGGTATGGATTGGCTGGACCAACACCATGCCATCTAGACTGTCATAACAAGGCACTCACTTTGCATGGATGAGGAAGGAACCCAAGAACAGTCCAAAGAATTCCAAGGGCAGTTACCGTCCGAGATCTCAACAATGCAGCCGAAGAAGGTTGGCTATAGAAAGGGTTGTCAAACATTTGCAACCCATATGGAGGAATAACCTAAGGATAAGGTTCCCAATCTTGAGGATCATGCAGTCTTCAAAGAGTTCAGGGATGTTTCAAGGAGGTACTAGGAATAACCCCAAAGAGAGATATCGATTTTCTATAAATTTGATGCCTGGAGGCTCCAGTATCAAAGACTCCTTACAGAATGAGTAACCAGAACCAAAGGAGCTGCAATTGTAGCTTGAAGACTTTGAAGAAGGGGTATATACACTCAAGCGTGTCACCTTGGGGCACCCCAGTTTTATTCACGAAGAGAGATGGAACATTGAGACTCTGCATCATTTTCAGACAATTGAACAAAGTGATTCAGGAAGAACAAGTATCCCTTGACAAGGATTGATGACTTTGATCAGTTAAAGGATGCAAAGATATTCTCAAAGATTGACTGAGATCGGGATACCATCAAGTAAAGATCGGAGATGAAGACATAAAAACAACCACCTTCAATACAAGGTACATTCATTACGAATTCATAGTGGTTCCATCTGGATTATCAAACGCACATGTTGCTTTTATGTTCTTAATGAATAGGTTTTCCAGAAATATTTAGATAAGTTTGTCATTGTCTTTTGGATGACATCCTTGTATATTCCAAGTCAGAAGAATAGCACGAGAAGCACTTGAGGATATATAGGTGCTAAGAGAGCACCAATTGTATACCAAACTGAGCAAGTGCTCATTCTATTGAATCGAATTCACTATTTGGGGTATATAATATCCAAAGAAGGAATAGTAGAAAATAAAAAAGATTGAAGCCATTAAAGGGTGGACAACACCTAAGAATGTGGAAAGAAGTCGGATCCTTCATGAGTCTAGTTGGCTACTGTAGAGGGTCATTGTATGGTTTTCAAGGATTTCATCTAATATTTCCTGTAAAGGGAAGGTGAAGTGATTGTGGACAACTGAATGCAAGAGCTTCCAACAGTTCAAGCAGTTGTTAACTAGTGCTCCAATTATGAGTATTGATGATCCGAATGAAGATTTTGTGGTTTGCATTGATGCATGAAAGGAAGGGCTCTGTGGATTCCTTAGTCATAATGGGTTTGTAATTTTTTTTGAATCGAGAAAATTAAAAGAGCATGAAAGGCTCCCATGCCACTCATGATTTGGAGTTGCATCCATAGTACATGCCTTAAAGCGGAGGCACCACCATGCAAATAGGTTTTGAGTTGATGATAGACCATAATGGTCTGAAATATTTTTGATCACTACTAAAATGCCAAAGAGAGGAGATAGTTGGAATTTATTAGTGAATATAATTTTGACATCAAGCACATCAAAGGAAAGGAGAAAAAGTGGCCGATGCACTTAGCAGAAAAATGCACGAATTACATGCTAATGGATGTAGCATCAGTATCAAACAAATCTCAAAGGTAGAATTTCTGAAACTGCAAAAGAAGATTTGCAGTATGAGTTCAAGGGACAAAAACTTCACATTGCAACATAAGGTTGAAGATTTTAAATTGAGTAATGACAAAGTTCTCTTGTACAGGAACCAAATTTATGTACCCAATTATCAAGGAGTTGAGGAGTACAACTTTGAAAGAGATGCATAATGTGCCTTGCGTTTGGCACCCAAGATATCATAAAATAGTGGCGTGAGTCAAGTATATCAATACTATTGGTCGTGCCCCAAGAGGGAGATTGTTGGATACATTGCTAAATGTATGTAATGTCAAAAGGTCAAGGCTAAACACAGACACCCGCCTAGGCTTGTTCTAACATTTCCTCAGCTCCTCGAGGGAAGTGGTGGAAATGGATTTCATCACCAAATTCCTGCATCAAAGGCAGCATGGTGCTATCATGGTGGTGGTGTGACAAGCTTACCAAAGCTTCCCATTTCATTCTTATGGCTACTCAAGGAAACCAATGTTGATGGATATTTATATGAGGGAAGCAGCACACTTGCATGGCATACCCAGACTATGTGTTCATAGACCTAAAGTTTACCTCAAAGCTATGGAAGGGGTTATTCAAATAGTTTGGAACAAATTTGAACTTCAAAACAGCCTTTTATCATCCTGAGTATGATGGGAAAATAGAGAGAGTGAACCAAGAGATAAAGGATATTTTGAGGATGTATGTAATAGATAAACCATCCAAGAAGATTATATAATAATTTGGTAGAATTTACCTACAACAATGGGCACCAAGCATCAAGATGAGCTCCATTTGAGGCACTCCTTTATGGTAGAAAGTGAAACACACCAAGAATCTTGGATAACCCCGACCGATAGAGCAAAGAGTTGTGGACCTAGCTCTCGAGAGAAATGGAAGACAAAATTGCCGAAGACAACATAATTTAAAGGCTGCCCAAGACAGATAGAAAAGTTATGCCGACAAGAACAAAACCCACAGAGAATTTAAAGTGGGGATCATGCATTTCCTTGAAGGTGAAAGCCAATAGAAGTTCCCCGGGTTGGGGAAACCATTCCAAAGCTGGTACGACATTGTGGGTCGCTTGAAATACTAGAGAGAATTGAACCAAAGAGGCCATATGCTTGCATTACCCGTGATCCATGTCTATACATAATGTATTCCATCTATCATTGCTTAAGAAATATATAATTTGATGCTAATAATGTTATTGATTGAAATGTGATCTCAGTACAAGAAAGCAATTTTCAAGTGCATCTGCACGATTATGTACCGTAAAATCCAACAAATTCTAATCACCTTAGGGCTTGTGTGTTCCTTAATGGACCGTACGCATCCTCGAGGACGCCACTCAGAGCATGAATATGATATGTGGGTAGAGTACCCAGATCTTTTTGAAGATTTTGGAAATTTTGTTGATACTATGTATAAGATGCACTAAGGATAGTGTATAAATAAGGGAGAGGATTGTATATTCAAGGCCGAAGCCCCCGGGTTGAATTATAATTTTATAGACTAGTGAGCCAAGTGTTTATAAGTTAGGAAGCTTATGTGTTTATTAGGCGAGAGAGCCTAGATGTTGAAGGCCGTGGAGTCTGAGCATTGTAAATGTAAATAATACATCAATAATAAAATTCATCATCAAGAATAAATCCACGAAGAAAGAGGATGGTGGACTAAGATCCACTGGGTAGGAAAAGGGAAAGGAGGCTATGAGCCTAGGAAAGAGGGGCTAAGCTCCTGGAGAGAGAGTTATCCTAACCCAAGGGAATATTATAATGTATTTCCTAAAAATACTAAAGTTGGGAAATAAACCTAGTTATTCTAACTTCCTTTGGGGAGAGTAACAAAGTCCAAGGAGGAACGTGCTCCTCGAGAGCCAAGTGTCACCCAAGACATAAGCCTTATGGGGAATTTACCATTGTGGGGTTGGTTTCACCATTCGGGCTTTCTCACGATTCTCAGGCTTCTAATTATTCTCACCATTCCTCTAAGCATTCTCACCATTCTCAACATTCTCACCAATTTGGCCATATTTCCCCACGAGTTCATTCTTAGGATTCTTTCCATCCCTTGTATGGTTCATTTCATCTGAATAGACATAAAACATCCAAAAGCCATTTCATTTTTGAACCTTTGTAATTTGTTGAGTCGCCCCCTTGCCTTACCCAATTTTTGCTGTTTCTGAAAAGGCGGCTGTTAGCCCGCGGTTGAAGAAGCAAAAGTTGTCATGCCTCGTACAACCTCTCCGTAGCCTATAGAGTTTTCTCTCTGGGAAGTGATTTCACCTAGAGGGAGTCCAAAAACTACTACAAAGCTCTGAGAATTATTCATCCCGCATGTTGATTGCTCGAAGGGAAGTGAGAAGCCGATGGACCCAGGAATGCTGAAGGTGCATATCTCGTGGTGACGCATGGCCAATGAGGGTCTATGAGCTGGTAAGCATAAGTAGGATCCTGGAGAGAATCCTCCTGAATATTTATTGATAATTTCAACGATTGTTGAATAACTCGCTTCACGGATGTCCACCAATAAGTCTCACCCGTAAGATTTTATGTTTATCTAAGGATAAAAAGTCATCGCCTTTTGTTTCAATCAATTGTCATTCTCGCTTTTCCTGAGCCCACAGCTAGTCATCCAAGTCTTTGTTTACACAGACAACAACCATGGGCACAAAACACAACACTCAAAGCAGTCAATTATGGACCCGAATCAAGCAACAAGTAGGTTCAATTTTCAATGACGGATATCCCAAGAGCAGTTCTGATCAATGACTCTTGGTCTTTTGGAACATCAAAGTTGCGCGAGGTTTAAATACTAGGTGGAATCCCCAACGTTAAAGATCAAGCATTATGTGTCCTCCTCAGATCGACAAATGGCCATTCACCGTGAAATCCGCTTCGGGAGTTTAATATCTCCAACCCCAAATTCATCCCAAGTGCTTTCTCTGAGACAAAGATCATGCCAAGGCCCTTCGTGATTAGATACCATGATTCATTTCGAGTTCAAGTCGAGTTTTGGAAGCCTTTCTCACTTTCCTCCTCCTCGAGCTGATTTTTCCCATCGCTTCGTGATCTCCGCCACATGTCCTTCTCCATCTGACGGTCAATATCTACTTCGAACTGCCGAAGTTTCAAGATCTACCTCGCCATCCTAAGTTGTTTCTCCGGTCCAACGACGGCATATGCGGTCCATCCGAATCAACAACATCGATCACTTCGAGCTTTAACATCTATTTAGGCTGCCACATCACTGGTGCCCATATTTATGCCACCACATATTGACCACCAGTTCAAGTCCAAAGCACGCGGAAACCATCACAGATGCATGTGGCATCCATCCAGAACCCATACTTCGGCACCATTTCAAGAATGTTCGACGCGGTATTCAACTCTATTTTGAGTGACATATGTCACCTCCGCCGTCCAAGAACACGTTAGCATAGTGGACTTCGTGTTCTCCATGCCGTGATCATCCTTCCGAGGTGTTCTTGTTCAGTGCCAAAATTTGTGCCATCTCTAAGCCGGGTTAGGAAGATCCTAGAGTTGGCGAGTAGATAAAATTTATAGTGGGCACGCTTAAGTCAATAGAGGTTCCTCTATATCACCACTGTGTTCAACCAATGACTATGCTCCATCAGCAGGATTTAAATATGCTTGAAAGATAAAAATTTTGAGTGGTCCCAATCAAACCGGTGATATAGCGAAGAGCTAGTGGAAGTTAGGTGAATTGCGGGTTCAAAAGCCGTTTGGGTCCAAACCACTTTAAAGGCCCCGCAATCAATGCATTTATAAAGCCGCCAACTGAGAGCAAAGGTGGAAATACCTATGTTTAAGCCTCATGGAAATCCCGAGAAAATAAGTTAATGAAATGGAGGGGGTTGAAATCAGGCTCACTCCATAAATAGAATTCATGGAACGATCTGGCTGTAGAGACAGAATTGCCAGCCCGAGGTACTTCTATGGACGATTTTTCCTGCTGCATCGGCCGTGTCGTGAGATGAGTTTATGCTCTATCGGGAGGATACACCTACATTCTCGACGTAAGATAAAAAGTGATGAAGTTTTGTTTGAATGTTTAATCGTAGCATATGCTTGTCATTGATGGCAAGTACAAGAATGAATATGGCATGTATAATGAAGAATACAAAGTTGATTGTTGGTGCATGTTATATACGCATGACAAAAGTAAAACAAAAGACAAGCTCATGAGGCATAGCGCCTTATAATGCGGTAAGGAGCATGTGAAAGAGACCGAGAGCCGCCGGATCTCACTCGGAAATCCCGATAGTTGTTGGATCGGGAGAAGCTGTGTAGATGTTAAGCGCAGGAGTTGGTTTGCAGAAGAGAAGGAAGACGAGATCCACAACCACAGGATCTAATTCAAATTTCCCGAAAGAACAACAGCCGGCCATATCTACGTACGCGAGGGAGATATTCCATCGTGAAAACCAAGGTGAAATCTCGATTGAATCTAGACCATCAAATCAAGAAATAACCTAGATCGTTGATCAAACTCCACATAGGAGTTTCGTGAATCGCGACTTTGAAATGTCCAAATCACTGTCAACGAAAACCCCGAACGCGATATTGATTTCGCCGCATTTGATCGGCAAATGCTAAATTGCTGCGGATCCGGACCGTTTCCATTTGTATGGATCGCTGGCGTGAGGCTACATCGAGATCCGGGATCGGGATTTGATGTGTCAAGAACACAATGCATCGAAAACTCGATTTCGGCTAAATGCTAAATCCCCGACCTAATCTGAACCAGATCAACATGTGATCTCGACCGCTGATCCAACTCACGCCGGGTGGACCACGCCACCCGTGGACACGCGGGCACAATCGGGGAGGTTGATTGTGTCAGGAAGATTCACACTTCAGGCACATGAAAGTCACGATCAGAGTGACACGTGGAAGTAATCAACATCGCGTCAAAACCATGTGTGACGCCGCCAGGCATCACGATCGGACCGGCCCATCCGAGGGACGTGTCGAGATCAAGGTTACCCGCGACATCTGGACACGGAAATCCGAGTTCCCGAGGTTGAAGGTAACAAGAGATCGAAGGCCTCGAAATCGGCTACATCGATCACCCATCCGGTGGACAAAAATGAAATCAGAAACAAGTCTACATATCACAACGGATATTTGAGATCCCGCACAAAGGTTTTGTGTAATCCGAACGCTGATCCGCCGTAAAACTCCGATAAGCGGCACAAACAAGATGCCAGTCGGGCGATGACGAGGGATTAGTGGATGCCACCGGTCGAGATAAGGATGCAAGCCACAGTAACCACCACGCGGAACTGTATCGCATCCTACAGCATATGAAAGAGCGTCGATTCCACGACGAGAATTCTCCTGCACGCATTGAAGCGATCGAAACAAACCCGGATGGAGGTTTGACTATGGTCAGGGGTAATGGTCATATGAACCATTGAGGAGCCAGATGGGGCTAAATCTCGAGAAATCGGGCATCGGGAATGGAGGCATGTTCATGGTGATATCAAAAAAAAAACTCGATGGAGGTTTGACCGAGGTCATGTATCGACGGTCTTATGGGACCAAGGCCGCCAGGTTACGCGAAAGGGCGACGATAATCGTGGGGATCAGACTTCGGATATAACAAAGTCACCACATCAAAACTCGGGACATCACGTAAAACGCCGAGTGAATAGGTGTGTGTGTGGACGGTCGACACGACGGATCACAACCATTGATTTTAAACCCGTGTGAAGCGACTCCGAATTTTTAAACAGAGCCCCGATTTTCTCCTGGTAATAAATATGGGACTCAACGAATGCTTGAACGGTTTTGGACCAATGGGTTTAAAAGAGGGGTCGAGGCTCTCGACAGTGGTTGTAAGAGGACGCGGAGGCCATCTACTGACAATAGGGATATTTCCATCAAAGGCGGAGGTCATTTGAGCAGTGCAAAGATGGCAAGTTTGAAGAAAGAGGGACCTCCCTGTATAAAGCCCCAAGAACAGATCTACATTGACAGAGAGATCTCACCTGTGGGTTCTGCAACCACGAGGATCAGTGGTGCATCTTCTCCATGTTTATTGAGTTATTTAATATGTCCTTTGGTAACTACCCGACAGTCTGTAGATCTGTGCTTACTCTTGAAATATTTTCTGTTGCTGACATAACCACTAGATGAAACTGGTTGATCCATTGTGAAAATTAATGAAATGTGGTCACATGAGTATGAGGGTTAAACCTTTACCAGTAGAATGGGTGCTATATCTTCGTGGGGTTGAAGCTCCCTTCCCATGAAAGCAAGGTTGGTAAACTATAGGTTGTATCCTTCTGTAGGTAGAAGCTTGCATACTAGTATGAGTCTCAAGACTAGTACATTGTTGTAGAATGTTTTCTTAATAATATTCATTGAAGACAAGAGACAATAAAGAATGTGGTTTTCTCTCGACGGTTTCCCACCTTTAAATCGTAACTATGTGTGCTACTCATCTGTGTTAGTTTATTTTTTTTGATTTACTTTTAAAATACATATGATGAATGAAGAACTACACAGATCTCTTGATGTACTACTGTTTTCATAAGAATATACAATATCTGGTCTCTATAAAGTAGACTATGATTTTTCAGTGAAAGAAAAGTGTAAAATTGATTGATAGCTCAACATCATCTACCTCTCAAGATTTTCCAACAAGTTTTGAATGAATGTATCCATCACACCCATACTAATGTGAATTGAGCCTCCTCGCTATGTATCAAATTTTGAGACTTTCTCTACATTAATAGAAGTCAGCTTTTCTCATCTCTTTGTAAAACCGTACAAAACACTCCAAAAGTACAGGATCCAGATGATGGTTGTAGTTTCATTGTAATGTAGGTTTGATTACAAGATTGTTGTGACCAGTTCAAATACCCTCCCTTTGTTACCTCATTTCCCTACATTGAAAGGCTCTGCATGAAAGATCCAAATGTTGTTGTAGTTGCATTGTGATGTAGGTTTGATCATTATGTTTCAGTGACATTTAAGTGTCCGAAGCTTAAGTTCAAGAGTGTTCTTGAGCCCGAGTTTTTCTTCACCAAGAAGTTTCTTGAAGGTCGGATGCCCATGGCAAACTTGTGCACCTTTCTCACTAAGTCTTCCTTTTGCTCACGCTTAAACTCAAATCAATGACTGAAATTAATGAGGCCCCTATTTCCTCAGTGGCATTTCTGTCTCAGCCTCAGATAAAATCATTCTTATACTAAGTTTTTTCCATTTGACCTCCACTACAAAACCAACATCCACTAAACATTATGATGGGTATTAGCTTCTCCTCCAACTGAGGGTGACTCTCGCATAACACATTGTGCAACTTCCCGTAGCCTCGACCTAGCCTAGGATTTCTTTTCCCCGTGGAGCTTAGTCCCAAATCGTGGGTGACCTAAATTATCGATAAGTTGGAGCAAAGGTGGTCTAAGGTCGGGGAGGTTCGTGGAAGGTCTCATGAGAAATTCAAGGGGAGTCTTCAAAAAAAAGATAAGTACCATTTATATGATTAATTTTAATGGTTATGTTTAAAATGTGTATTTTGTACATGTTTTATAATGTTATCATAATTGCCTATATATTGCATGTATGTGTTATTATCCTCCACATGAATATGTGTATGAAAAATGTGGAACTGCTTAAATTGCATTATATATATATATATATATATATATATATATATATATATATATATATATATACCTATACGATAGATTGTTTCAAGTAGCATGACCGCCCTGAACACAAGGTTACAATTTGGTTTCAGAATAGTTTGGTTTTGAGTTGGTGGTGTTTTCCCCGGCAAGGGTGGCCTGGGACGCTAACTGTACCGTAGTGATTTATAAAAAATTGTATTTAGAACAAGAGGCAACGACTCGCATGTAAGGTTGGGATGTTACAAATTGGTATTTACTTCATGACATTCTAGTTAGAGAGGCTAGGATGTTACAAATGTGTCCTAATAATTGCTCGACATTATGTCCAGACGCTTAAAGAATGAATGGTTAACTGGTTATAATAAAGATGCATGTATAGGTTTAAATATGAATGAATCCTAGAAGTATATGAATGAACAATGATGTTGATGCATAAGGAAAAAAATCAAAACACAATCCCCAGTCATTCCTAGACTACAAAAAACTAAGTATTTCTTAACTCTATAAAGCTATTCAGATCAGGATGTGCAATTTATGCTAATGCTTCTTATGGTTTACTGTAGGCTAACAATTTGAGTGTGGTTTTGTTGGAAACCTACTAAGATCAAATCTTGGGTCATCCCAGGTAACCAACAGCTCTGGATTCACATTTAAAGTGAAGATAGATTAAGCATCAAGAGGGTGATCCAGGGATCAAATTTCTCAAAATTCAAAGTTCTCTAATCGCCTAAATCGGTCATGAGGCTCAGCCGCCACAAACCCAATGCAACTCGCTCGTTCAATGGACATCGATGAGTGAGATATCGCTGCTCGCTCAAATCACAAACAGGCAAAAATTGTTGATTGTACAGTCCGTACAGTTCATACAGATGACGTGGCAATAGATGAAATGGAATTTTGGTGATGTGGTATGATGGTGATGTGGCAAGTGTTGAATTGGCATACATGTGGGTGAATGATTTGTTGACATGTGGCATCTTGGTGGCGAGTGGATTTGTGACACGTGGCCCAAGCAAGGGCCGCCACGTATCACCGAAAGCATTGGATAAAATTTATAGTTCCGGCAGGATCAGCCCGCGATTCTAGGCAGGAAGAAGCTGAAGTTGGCTTAATCGCTACTTCCACTATTAGTTCTTAACTATTATATGGTTGTGAATATATTTGAATTAACATTATGTTATGTTTAAGCGCTAACTGCACGGCTAAGCCCCTAATTTACCATAAGTGATTACCATGTAATTCACCATCACAAGAATTCAAATCTGAAGTCACAGTTATATTTTTAATACATATGACCAATGGTTAAACACACAGGAGTTTGTTTGGTATTTCCAATGATTAAAAACGCATCGACACTTGTCTCTTTACCATTTGACTTGGGACTTACCCTATAACGCATTTCCAATATATGACCTATGCCCAATCTGGTTTGGCTGCTAGAGCTAGGTTCCCCAACCGGCCCCTACGCTTGCATGGTTTTCTGGCCATATACCCTGCTAGGTTTTAGCATGGAAATGAGCATGTGTGCTTGGTTGGACACATAGAGGTTCATTTTGGTGATCCGTAGGACAACAAGTTTGAAGGGGAACTTCCGTAGCCTATCTTCTTCAATTTTGGCCAAATCAAGTGCCAAAAGCCCAACCGTGGCTCTTTGACGCTCAAGCCATTCGAGCCATCTATTTGTCATTTTGATCATTGTAAAGCACATATTTTATCACTTTGAGCAAATAATATAAAATATCCATTGGAAGCCAGACCAGGAGATGAAACAAGAGAGGGGTGAACTCCTTTATCATTTGTTGTGTTATGTGTTTATTGTTCATCATATTTGCTGCTTATTATCCGTGACATCTTGAATGTGTAATTTCTATAAAATTGTGTTTGGTAAATTGATCCTTTGCATAAGAACAATTTTGAATTAAAACTTGCAACATTTTTCAAGAATACAAGCCTATACATTTTAGATCAAGCAGTATTAGGAGCTAGGGCTTCAAGGCTTGATTATTTGCAAGTGTTTTGTTTTCAATGCTCACAAGGTTTAAACCACAAGAGGAGAAGGTCAACGCAAAGAGTCAAGTTCTCATCCTTCAAAAGAAAATTATATCATCACCAAGTTTCAAGGAGGCATTCACCAAGTATGGCTTTGCGAAGAGAGTCATGAAATATTCCTACAGAAGATGAAAATCTCAGAAAAGTTACTTTCATGGATATGAGGAAAATGATGAAAGTCTTGATGGAAGAAAGGAATACAAGGTTGCAAGGTGAAGGCTCCAACCCTTCAAAGAACAAGGAGACAGCGGTGATAAGACTCCAAATGGAATGGAGGAAGCTCTCTCCACCTCCCCACCTCCATCTTCCTCTCTTCTTCTCCCCCACACCTCTTCCAAATTCCTCCAAAGGACATGGTAAAATCCTCCATAAATTCCTTGTTAAATCTTTGGATATTAAATATGAATTGTCAACACAAATGGAGAGGCAAATGCCGGTGAAATTCAGATAACCTGATTCACGATGGAGGTGTAGCTGTAGGATACAAAAAATTCAAGATGATGAAACTAAGATTCAACTTGCTTTTCTAAGATTGGATAGTGAAAGACTCATTTGGTGGGAAGCCAAGACCAAGAGGACATGAAGAAACATGGTAGCCCTAACCTCTTGGAATGATTTTATTGTTGCACCTAAAACACCCCTACCCATTACACATATGCAAAAAGCTACTTCATGGATTGGCAAAATTTTAGACAAGCCAAAGGAAAAAATGTGCAACCCTTTACCCAAGAATCTAGGAGAAGAGCTTAGGTTTTGGGAGTAGATTTTTCTACTCAAGAAACTTTACTCAAATACATTGATCTTTACATAGTTACTTGCTGAGACATACATCACCATGTTTAACCCTTCAAAATCTAGGATGAAGTTTGTGTCTCAGCAACCCATCTAAGCAAGAGGAAGGAACAAACTCATGAGGGTAATAAGAAGCCTTTCAACCATGGAGAAAAAGGAACTAGGAAGTTCAAGGAAATGGAAAGAATGCCAAGAGCAGAAAGAAGGAGAAAAATTTGCATGCAAACATTGTTCAAAGGATGGCCATGATGAAGACCATTATTGAAACTTCATCCCGAAGAAGACCCAAAAGTTTGGCAACAAAAGGAAGTCAAAGACAGCTGCAACCATACAACATAATTTAGGTTCTGATTCCTGGGTGATGAAACAAACATTACAGCCATGGGTTATCAAGGTAAGGGTTATATTGCAAGTACTAGTTCTTCAAGTAACAGTAATCTCAATGAAACCTCACAAGAAAGAAAGAATTGAACTTTTTCATATAAGGGCTGTTTCAAAGCATACCAAGATAGATACTTTTTGATACCCGATCTCAAGCAAACCTTATATCCAAAGACACTGTCAAGAAATTAAAATTGAAACAATTCCACATCCTAAACCATACCCTCTTTGGTTGATATGTGATAATGCTAAATTGCGAGTGACAAGAAGGTGTAAACTTAGGGTTTTCCATCACTAGAAATTTTATAGATGAGGTAGAGCTTGATGTTATTCCTGATTATCTCATGGTATCGTTTTGGGAATCCCATACTTATATGATAGAAAATCCATTTTTCATCATCATGAGAATAAGTATCACTTGTTTAAAAATGAGTTAGCACATTGTTAGAGCACATTCAAAGAAGATGAATTTGTCACTTGTAAATGCGACAAATGAAGAGATTAGTTAATGCTAGCAAGAATTTTGTTCTCTTGATGATTAAAACCTTAAAGATAATATTGAAACGAATTTTTTTCAAGGTAGTATGCAAAGTTGAAATCTGATCTATATGAGGTTGTTAATCAATATGTTGAGATGTTTCAGGAACTAAAGGGATTACCTCCAAGAAGGTAATCCAACATGAAATCCATTTGCAGCAAGATTGTCCTCTTCAAAATATTGGTATGTACAGGATGTCAACCATGGAGAATGATGAAATCAAAAACAAATCCAAGAGTTGATCGAAAAAGGGGTCATCATGTTAACCACATCACTGCAGGGATCTCCAATTGTGTTAGTGCCAAAGAAAGATGGTACATGGCGATGTGTTTGATTGTGGCCTTGAACAAGATTATGGTAAGAAATCGCTATCCTCTTCCTAGAATTGATGATTTGCTTGGATCAAGGGAAAGATGCTAAGTATTTTACTGTTGGATTTGAACAATGGATATCATCAGATTAGATTGCCAAGGAGACACATGGAAGACAGATTTCAAAACAAAGCAAGGTTTGGTTTGGAGTGGATGGTAATGCCTTTTAAACTTTTCAATGTTCTGTTACTTTCATGAGAGTTATGAATAATGTATTGGGCCTTTTCTGGATGATTGTGTCATTGTCTACTTGGATGAAATTTGGATATTTAGCAAACCGTGGAAGCATGTTACACATGTAAAGTTTTAGATGTTTTGAGAAAAGAAAGTTGTTTTGAAGATAAACCAAATGAATTTGGGAAACTTCACTTATCTACTTGGGGCATATTGTTGGTGGAGGCTTAATTGAAAATTGATCCCTCCAAGGTCAAAGTCATATTGGAATGGCTCAATCCCAGCAATGTGACAGAGTACAGTTTTGGGAGCAACCCAATATTGAGGAAAGTTTATTGCTAACTTTTCATTTATTGCATATCCTTTACAAGATTTGACAAGTGTTAAGCAAGTTTTTTCAATGGGGGAGGCAAGCAACAAAAGGCTTTTTGATACTTTGAAGGAGAAATCAGTTCAGCCCCAGCTCTTGCACTTCCTAATTTGAGGCAACCTTTTGAAATCCAAACCGGGATGCAAGCAATTATGCAATGGGGAGCACTTACAACATGGTAAGCCCATTTGTTTTCATTCTCAAACTTTTAATGGTGCCATGATTAACTATCCTACTATGATAAGGAGCTGTATGCATTGGCAAAGTGTGAAAAAATGGAAACATTATTTGTTGGGAAAGACACCATTGTCCAATACCGCATCAACCATTGCATTACTTACAATCACAAACAAAGCTCCAACAAGCAAGGCACTTCAGATGGATGGGCTTTTCACAACAACTCCACTTGGTCATAAGGTATAAGCATGAATTTATAACAAAGTTGTTGATATGCTTTCAAGGCCATTATTAGTGCTTCAGCTATTCTTAAGCATAGTCCCTATCATGCATGAGAGCTATGTTGAGCAATATGTTTTGGATGTTGATTTAAAAGAAGTATATGCAACTTTGTGTCATTCTAACCATGTTGAGGAATTGGATTACCATGTGCATGATAATATTTTTGTATCATCTTGGCAAGATATGTATTCCACTGGGTGAAAGAATCAACATAATAAGAGAATCCCATTCTTATTGTTGGTCACTTTGGTGTAGGCAAGACTATGGCTAATTTGGGTAAAGGCATCAAGTATTGGCCTAAAATGAATGAAAGTCTTTCAAGATATGTTCAAGGATGTTCGTTATGTGCCATAAGAAAACCTAGCACCGTAGTTGGGTTTGTATACTCCACTTCCTAAGCCTTTTCGCCCTGGGAGTATTTCTATGGACTTTGTAGGAGGTCTACCTATGTCTAAAAAATCATGATTATCTTTATGTTGTGGTTGATCGATTACAAATGTGTATTTTGATGCCTTGTAAGAAGTAAGCATAAATTTCAGTAAATGACACAAATGGCATCTTTAGCATGTTTGGTAATATTTTGAGATTTCCCTTGAATCCATTATTTTATTGATTCTCAATTTATTGGGAACTTTGGCTTGCTTATGGGCACTCATGGACACTAAACTCAAAAAGAGAACAACTTTTCATCCATGAACCGATGGTCAAACAGAAGTGGTCAATAGAATGTTGGTGCATCTACTTCATGGTTATTTTGTTAGCATCCTAAACTTTGGGATGATCATTTACACTACATTCAAAATGCTTACAACCAAGCTAAGAACTCTTCAACTCAAACATCGCCATATTTGAAGCATGTTTTGGCTTATTTGCCCAAAATCTCTACGGTATATTTATCTTTGGGAAGGATATTTCTATTGATGGTCAATAGACATTGATAGGGGAAGAAACGTCATTGAACAAATTCAACATGGCATCAAATGGCATACAAGAGCAATGGAAAGAGTCGGTTGGCACAAGACAAGACATGACAAGCATCGTGGTGATCACAGCTTGCTGAGATGAAGTTTTGATTTACATTAGTAAGGAGAGGCTTAAACGAGAAGGTAAAAAAATGAAACTAATTAGATATGGTCCTTTCAAGATTCTTGACAAGATTGGTAACAATGCCTTCCGTTTGGATTTGCCTCTTTATATGCAAATGTATGCAGTTGTTAATGTTGAGAATTTGAAATTGTATAAGCCTCCTTTGATTGATGATCAAGGAGAACATGTTTAGATTCCTTCTATAGATGATTTCTCCCTAGAATATCTTACAGAACTGCATGAAGACACAATCCTTGACAGGAGAATGAGAACTTCAAAACGAGGAAACGTGGAATATCTTCGAATTGGTCTTAAAGGCACAAATCCAAGCAAATCCAAGTGGATTGAGGTTGGAAAGGTGAGGTAACTATACCCTCATCTTTAGATAGATTGAAAATATCCTTTTGGAGGTCCAAAAGCTTTCCAATGGGGAGGTGTGATCCAGGGGATCAAATTTTGCTCAAAATTCAAAGTGCTCGGAATTGCTTCAAATCGAACGGGTGCATAGGTCTCGTCGTCACGAACCCAACGCAACTCATTCGGGTTCAAACGGACGTCAGATGAGTAAGATATCGCATTCTGTTCAAATCATCAAATAAGCAAAAAAACATTTGTTGATTGTATAGTCCGTACGGATGCTGACATGGCAGGGTCGTACGATGATGTGGCAGGGATGAGTTGGCAGACAGTTTCCAGTTGGACGGTCGAATCATTTCTTGACACGTGGCATCTTGGTGGTGAATGGATTGGTGACACGTGGCCCAAGCAAGGGCTGCCACATGTCACCTGAGCATTGGATAAAATTTGTGTAGTCGGCAGGACTCGACCCCGCGACCTCCGAGCAGGGGAAGATCTTTGGGAAGGGCCGCCCAACCGGTGCGCCCACCATTAGTTCTTAACTATTATATGGTTGCGAATATATTTGAATTAACATTATGTTATGTTTTGGGCGCGGTCCGGGCCGGGGCTAAGCCCCGGCCCCCAACCATATGCAGATTACCATGTAACCACCACCGTGCGCGCACAAATTCAAACGGAGTCAGCCCGCGGTTGTATTGTTAATACATATGACCAATGGTTAAATGTGCGAGAGTTTGTTTGGTATTGCCAATGGTTAAAACCGCGCCAACACTTGTCGCTTTACCATTTGACTTGGGACTTACCCTATAATGCGCGGTCATATGACCCATATGCCCAACGGTTTGGCGGTTAGGGGCTAGGTTCTCTAATCGTCCTACAGTTTGCACGGTTTTTGGTTATGCACCCAATGCTATGTTTTAGCACGGAAATGAGTGCGTGTGCTTGGTTGGACACACAGAGGTGCATTTTGGCGATCCCGAGACAACAAGTTTGAAGGGGAACTTCCAGGAAGCCTATCTTCTTCATTTTTTGGCCAAATCAGGTGCTAAAAAAGCCCAGCTAGGGGTTTTTGGACGTTCTGAAGCCATTGGAGCCATCTATTTGGAATTTTGAGCATTTTAAAGCACATATTTTAGCACTTTGAGCAAATAATATAAAATATCCATTGGAAGCTGGACCAGGAGATGTAGTCCAAGAGAGGGGTGAACTCCTTTAGCATTTGCTATGTTATATGTTTACTGTTCACTGTTATTTGCTTCTTATTATCTTCATATTGAATGTGTAATTTCTATAAAAATTGTGTTTGCAAATTGATCCTTTGCATAAGAACATTTGAATTAAAACTTGCAAATATTTTTCAAGAATAGAAGCCTTTATCATTTTTAAATCAGTAGGTCCATTGGTACTTCTCCTTTTCAGCTGGTGTATGGATTAGAGGCCATTTTTCCCATTCAACTTAGCCTTCGTGTGATGAAATTACTACAAGATGAGGAAGAAGAGTCAGATGATATGCATAATCAACCAAATGATTGAATTCCAAGAGGTAATAGATTTGGTACAATTGAAGTTCAAATATCATCACACAAGAATGAAAGAAATATTTAATAAGAGGACCAAGGAGAGGAGCTTTACGACAGGAGACCAAGTCCTAAAGTGGGATGCCATAAGGGAGGCAAAGGGAAACCATGGAAAATTCAACAACCTCCGACTTGGGCCTTTTCATATCGTTGCAGTTTAAGACAACAACACATATGAACTGGCTCAAATGGATAGTGATATGTTTGGGGCTCCTATGAATGGTAAGTTCCTAAAACATTTTTTACAATATTGAATGCTGCAAATTTTCTTACCTTGTACATAAATAATTTTTTTTCCATTTTTTTTATATATTTTTAATTTTACTTCATTCATCATATATTACGTAGGCAAGTAGTTAGGCTTTTAACTTTAAGCTATTGAGCAATTTTGTTTCACCTATCAGATCAGTTTTTTAGGTGCACAGAGGATCTCTTGTTTTAACGCGGACTCCACATCCTAATAGGAGATGGCACTTGGTCTACAGTTCTCAACAAACCAGAGGGGTATGTTGTCCCCGCTAGAGCCAATGTTAGTATTGGATTTGGCCCAGGCATTAGTGCGCACACTAATCGGGGTTATGAGGCCAAAAACTGTAAGAAGGATGATAATGGTGAGCTTATAGAGCCCATGGATCGAAAGGAGCCAAAATACGTTCGAGCACCCTGAAAGAATCAACAGAAAGCTAGGCCCTGAGGGCCCAAGACCAAAACTCCTAAACACTTGGGTGCTTCTCAAGAGCACAAAAAGAGTTAAGTGTGCTCTAAGCAGGCCTAAGCCCCCATACATATGGGTTTCATCATGAGACTGAGGAAGGATATTCAAGGTGTTTATCATTGATACTCTGCATTGATGAGTGGTGGGGGATGAGAATATGACATTAGACGTTCTTCTAGTCAACCAACAACCCAAATCATTCCATGGTTGAATGGGTCCAACGTTGTAGACATAGGTCCACTTGATCCATCCAAGAAAATCCAAATCAGGGCTCAATCGGATGATGAGAACACACGCCTGATCCATCCAAGAAAATTCAAATCAGGGCTCAATCGGACGATGAGAACACACCCCACCTAACAACAATGCACCAACTTCAAGGGTAAAAGTATATTTTTACCTAGTGAAATTAGGTAAAAATTAGTTAGAAAGATGAAAGAGGTTATGAAACCATAGATGGTACCAAGATTATAACAAGCTGTTATGAGTTTTCAAGAAGTAGAATTGGTCCAAATAGGTGGTTTTCTCTCAAACAAAAGCATCTATAAATCAACATAAGGAGCTCATTTTGTGGTTGACACTTCAGGGAATTTAATAGTTTCTTATAACCAGAGTTGTTTGATCACATCCTCAAGCATAAACAAATTTTCAACGCCGCAAGCTTCATAAGCTTCATCCCCTATGCTATGTTTCAGTATGTAATCCCTTTTTCTTTGAGCATGTGCTCTTGTAAAATCCATCCCTCACATATCATGGATACTTGTATCAAATCACCATTGATAAAAGCTTGAGCAACAAGTTTTATGACATGTTCAGTGTAACTGTATGTTGTATTGCTTATGATACTGAAGTGATTTCCTCCGAATGTATGACCACTTCTTATCATTTCTTCATATTTTTAATGATGTGCCGAGGGTACGTCCATGGATTTATATATTTGAAGATGTTTATGCACGATTTAATGATTTGCTACATCTGTTAGAACCGTTGAACTCTTAATTTCTAGGAATGTTATTCTTTCCATAGACTATGATACCCATCTTAACAATGCCTCGTATGTTTATAGTGTATTTCTTCTGATTTTCCATCTCCTCCACTCTTTAAATCAATTTTTCTAAAACACTCATGGAAAGATGCCTGAGGCTACAAGTTTTGACATCTGGACTCATACTGTTTGAAGACCAAGAGTTCTATAAGAGAGAGAGAGAAAAACTTACCAAAATGTTTCATAACCTAATCTACTACAAGCATGGCTTTAAGATTCACTATGATTCTTAGCCCATGGGGTACCTCAGCATCATTCCATTGACAGCTTAGAACATCTCAAGAGATAACAACATCCACATTTTTAATCCCTAGTTTAGTGATGTATAATGTAAATATGATGTACGGTTGCAAAAATAATAAAAATAAATGTAATGTCGGTTACAAATGGGCATAGGTGTAGTAATGGGGGATACGTTTCCACAGGAGAGGGGGCCCAAGGGGGGATTTTTCATGGGTATTAATCCCAACATGTATCAAATCCCCTATCATTAAACATATGTAAGAGGGTGGGTGTGAAAAGTCATTTCACATAGTTTTTAAGAACACGGGGATGAGTAAAATCAACATTGGGGAATGTGAGATTCAACATGCATGGGTAAAAGGGAAATTTGAATGGGTATTATGGGCATATTTTTCATGTATTTTTTGGGATAGTTGAGGAGGAGTGAGTGAGATATTGAAGGAAACCATAGTAGGTTTTATGGCTAGCTTGTTGGAGCTATGAATGCATGAAGAAGAAAGTTGTTAGGAATGTAGAGTGATCTTTTGTGTGAGAAGTTACCCTAGAGTTGTGAGCTTGATGTTGTGAGTTTTCTTGTGGAAGCTAACATCCTTGGAGTCCCTAGCAAGAGATATTCCTAGCGGACCTATGCTAGATCCCTGGAGGGAACTGGGAAGGCATGAGGGAATCCATGTAGAGAAGGGGAATTCCATTCCTTGTTTTGTGTAGGTTGAGGGGAATAAAGTTGGTGGATTGACATAGTTGCACGAAAATTAACTTGTTGTGGGTTATATTGGGCTGTGAGTGGACAATAAAGACACCATTTCTTGTGGATTCCTATCCCCGAGTAGGGGGTGACTTTTTTATGAGAATTGGAGTAGCAAGGCTATGTTTGGATGGAATTTCCATCCCCTGTAGCTAGTCACACATTTACTTCTAGGAGATAAGTGATTTATCTATGTTCACTATTTTATTCATGGGTTTTATTTTATGTGTGTTTATGTTGATTTTTAAGAATTTATATGAAGCATTCATKCTTTAAAAATGTTGTTCGATGCATGTTAAATCCTTGATGCATTACATTTAATTTAATAGTATCATAAAATGTTGTTCAATGCATGTTAAATCCTTGAAGCAACGCAATGCCGAAGAAGCCAAGGAGGACATAAACGGTGCCCAAGGCATGGAGAAATATTTCAGGTCGGAAAAGAGGGGAAAAAAAAACCTATAGTGCAGTAGGTGGAAATGTGCAAGAAAATGAATTACACAAATATTTGCTCAATTTAAGTGAGTTCTCACAACCAAACCATTAAAAACATAATACACATCCTACTTTTTGATTTGCTCAATTTTATGTGAGTTCTCACAACCAAACCATTAAAAACATAATACATATCCTACTTTTAGATTTGCTCAATTTTATGTGAGTTCTCACAACCAAACCATAAAAAACATAATACATATCCTACTTTTGGATTTGCTCAATTTTATGTAAGTTCTCACAACCAAACCATTAAAAACATAATACATATCCTACTTTTGGATTTACTCAATTTTATGTGAGTTTTCCCAACCAAATCATTAAAAACATAATAAAAAGGCATGAAAATCTCACAACCAAACCATTAAAAACATAATAAGAATGCAGGAAAGTCTCACAACCAAACCATTAAAAAAACAATAACCAAGTAGGAAAGTCTCACAACCAAACCATTAAAAACATAATAACCAGGCAGGAAATTTATTAATACATAATCATAGATATAATATGCTAGTGTCCATCTCGTTTTTTCTGCACATCAATCTTTTAAAGGCTAACGTCACCAGAATAACATAACCATTACAGAATTGAATTGATATAATGGACGCCTCATTCCACCATAAACTAACCATAAGTACTTCACCATAGAAACACATAGTCAGTCAAACATCAACACACAATCTTCGATTGCATTTATTCTTTCCCATACCTGAGATGCAAAAACAACGTAATCGATCAAAAGAAAGTAAAATCATGACACCTTTGTGCATATACTGCACTTAGTATAAGTTAGTCTACTTGTCATTACCTGGTATAAGTTGGTCTACCTAAGGATTTTCAGACTGAGGCTGTGACTGAATGCTTCATATAAATTATTAAAAATCAACATAAACACACATAAAATAAAACCCATGAATAAAATAGTGAACAAAGATAAATCACTTATCTCCTAGAAGTAAATGTGTGATTGGCTACAGGGGATGGAAATTCCATCCAAACAGAGCCTTACTACTCCAATTCTCAGCAAAACGTCACCCCCTACTTGGGGCTAGGAATCCACAAGAAATGGTGTCTTTATTTTCCACTCACAGCCCAATATAACCCACAACAAGATAATTTTCGTGCAACTATGCCAATCCACCGACTCTCTTCCCCTCAACCTACACAAAACAAGGAATGGAATTTCCCTTCTCTACATGGATTCCCTCAGGCCTTCCCAGTTCCCTCCAGGAATCTAGCATAGGTCGGCTAGGAATATCTCTTGCTAGGGACTCCAGGGATGTTAGCTTCCACAAGAAAACACACAACATCAAGCTCACAACTCTAGGGTAACTTCTCACACAAAAGATCACTCTACATTCCTAACAACTTTCTTCTTCATGCATTCATAGCTCCAACAAGCTGCCCATAAAACCTACTATGGTTTCCTTCAATCTCTCACTCACTCCTCCTCAGCTATCCCAAAAAATACATTCAAAATATGCCCATAATACCCATTCAAATTTCCCTTTTACCCATGCATGTTGAATCTCACATTCCCCAATGTTGATTTTACTCATCCCCATGTTCTTAAAACTATGTGAAATGACTTTTCACACCCACCCTCTTACATGTGCTTAATGATAGGGGATTTGATACATGTTCGGATTAATACCGATGAAAAATCCCCCCTTGGACCCCATCTCCTGTGGAAACGTATCCCCCATTACTACACATGTGTCCATTTGTAACTGACATTACATTTATTTTTATTATTTTTGCAACCGTACATCATATTTACATTATACATCACTAAACTGGGGATTAAAAATGTGGATGTTGTTATCCCTTGAGATGTTCTAGGCTATCAATGGAATGATGTTGAGGTACCCCATGGTCTAAGAATCATAGTGAATATTAAAGCCATGCTTGTAGTAGATTAGGTTATGCAAAATTTTGTTAAGTTCTTCTCTCTCTCTCTCTTACAGAACTCTTGGTCCTCAAACAGTCTCAGTGCAGATGTCAAAACTTTTAGCCTTAGGAGGCATCTGTTCATGAGTGTTTTAAACAAATTGATTTAAAGAGTGGACGAGATGGAAAATCAGAAGAAATACAATATAAATGTATGAGGCATTGTCAATATGGGTATCATAGTCTATGGAAAGAATAACATTCCTAGAAATTAAGAGTTCAACAGTTCTAACATATTGTTGACGGGCGAAATTGTCCGCTCGTCAACTGGAGAAGTGAATCCAGTCCGGGGTTGTCTACTTAACCCAATCCGTTTGGATTGATTCACCTCAACGGGTTTAGCGGCTCCGTTGGCCGATCTAAGTCCTAATAAAGTGAAAAACTAAAGAAGCTAACTAAATGAAAAAAACAACTACTGAAATGCATATACAAATCTAAAATATATTTACAATTAACTAATTAACAGAAAAGTTCTACTTATTAAATATATAGTGAACCGATATATTTATATTTCTATTATATGTACAGTATTCACAAAATGCAAGTTTTGATCAAAATATGAAAAATCATATATGAATTGACTTATGACAGCGAAGCTGATGTTTTTTTATTTTTTTATAACTTTTATAAATAGGAAATAAAAAGGCAGCTATGATAAATGAAAATAACAATCTGGACTGTGTATCTAAACTACGGAAATGAACAATCAAATGTGTTTAAATTATATGAAATTTATATATTAATTCAACTAATTAAATAACACTAACAGACTGACCTGTAATAGCGTTTCCTATTTGTCCTGTGCACAGTATCCGATTTCGTTGTTTGATGGGGCCAACCTGCACCATATTTTCGAAATGATTCTCATAAACAGGAAGCAAAGATGCTTGAATACTAATGACAGAACAAGCAAGACATATAGCAACAACAATTTGTAATTTAACAAATGATCATATTAAGATAAATCTGAGTATGACAATTTGTATGTAACCATTCATTGAATGAAGAAGGTTAACCTCCTAATCATCAAATGTAAACAGATTAATTGTTGTATATAAAATGAGAGGCATAAAATATGGACACCATTTAAATCTCATCACATCAACCTGTAATAAATTATGATATCTAAAGTAGTCAAAATTTGATTACAAATCGAAAACGAACAAAACTTGAATGAAAATATGATATCGAAACTAAAGTTGTGCAAATATCCACTTTCATTCAAATTCGCCAATCACAAATCCATATCTTCTGCTCCCCAGCAGTGATGGGTCTTTGTTTACAAAATAATACATTTATAAAGGCCACGGGATCAAAACATTCCTTGTGGAAATTATCAAAGTTGTTCCAAAAATCGTGGGGAATACAATCTCCCAAATTCACATTTCTATGTAAAACTAACAACCAAATCTAAAATCATGTTAGGAAATACCATATTCAGAGATGCTACTATCGATCCAATTTTCTTTAGAATTCGTATGTTCCTTGGATTCAGGGATTTTAATCAAGCTATTTTTGAATTGACAATGACAGTGGTCGTCTCCACATTTTTAAAGACAACAGAGCCTATGGTCTTCTGCCTTTTATCGTTAGCTTGCAATCGATCATTTTCCTTAATCATCACATTCACTCGGTCCTCCAAGGATTTGATCTGAGATTGGAGCAAAGGGACGTCTGTATAATACTGGTTGAGCCATGACTTACATTCATTGCACCGTGGTTGAACAAGCTGTGTTTATAGGTGAGGAACTCATTAATTGATCAGTAGGTTCTTTGTTGAGTGTAATCCCAGGGAAGTTAGGGTCGTCTCTAAGACACGGTGGGAGATTCGTTACATAGTCATAGGGCTTAATTGAGCAAAGTTCGTGTGAGTATGGGTACTCTTCGGTCAGAAATCGTTCGATTTCGGAATTGGAGTCTTCACTTAAAAGAATTGGTTTTTGATCAGATTTTTCTTTAGGTTTGTTACGAGCACACCGCGAAACCCAGCGAGCGGCCTTTTTTCCCTCGCAATTTATATCACTGTTTCTTTTACCCTTCTTCTTTGCAGACCTTTTAATAGGCTTACCGCCATCTTTTGGACATGAGTCAGGCAGGGTGTCAGGTTGGGCATCATTCGGGTAGGTTGAGGGTTCAAAAGAGGGCACAAGTGTAGGAGGGGGAAAGACAGGCCCAAAAAGGGTTTCTGCAACAACGGTTTTGTCGACTTGTTCTATTTCATGACTGGCAAAACCATTTCTCAACAATAAAACGTCCCAGCAATCGCCATTCAACTTCAAATGATGAATCACAATAATTTTAATTAAACAATGGTGGAAGAGGCTGGAGTCGGATTTCTCCCTTTTGAAGCGCTTAGTCATTTTATATAAACTTCGAAGGAGGAAATGTGGCATATTTAAGGGAGAATCTATGAAACTCATGAGAAGCCGTAGGTGGTGTAGGAAAACTAGACCACATCTATCCTCGCATGTAACAAACTACTTAATAATAGCCAACAAATCGTGCCATCTAGACTTAAGAGTTGTAACATGAATACCTTTGTCACAACTTTTGATCTTCCTTGAAGTAAACAACAGTGACCAAGGTACTTCGTCAACCTTCGAATTTTTAAACCATCTTTGTCCCTCGACTCGCAGACCAGTGGCTGAGCTAATGAAACTCTCGTTCAACTCGAGTTGGATGTCTCCAACTTTGGCTCTGCACCCATCAAATGTTAGTGCGAATTGTTGAGCAACTGCCAGGTTGAAACCCTCGAACTTCTCAATAAAAACCCACCAACCATTCCTCTCTAGGTCCTCTCGGGCATTATCAAACAACATCAAAGTTTGGACACCGTTGGGTTCGATTCGCACTACAGGGGCCATGGTTAGCAACACACAACCAACAAGTTAATCGATGAGAGGGTTTGACAGGGTAAACACAAAACCATTTTCCCGAAGCTTCCCCAACACACAGGCGACCCGAAATGCAAGACAGAGCGTTAATTCTTATGTGTGCGAGGATGATGGAGTAAATTGGAACCATGTAAGAATATCATGTCGGGYTRTACAATCAACGGTKCCTTTGTACATTCATATCATGACAGTGTATATCCAATAGAATTTTAATCAACATGTCAAATGAATTATCACATAACCATTGAAAACCATGATATACATATCCAAAAATCGATCTGAATGTTAAATAAACAATGGCATTTGCACGATTTAAAAGAAACACCAATCTGTCAAAAAAAACATTGCATCAATGATTTCATCAAAGACACCAATATGTCAAAAAACCATTGCATCGACGAATTTACAAATCGAAGCCATATTAACAATAGTCAAATGCAAATTGAGTGGTGGTTTGATACATATGAAATCAAGGTGTTTTTGAGACCAAGGAGTGGTAACCAGGTTTAAGTAGGTTCATGATAAACCAAATGATCATTAATCCTTCGATGTAATCAACATGAATTCTAACTGTGGGTTTTCACGCTTGCAGTCGTGAAAACGAAAACGAAAAGAAGGCGTGCAAAAAGCGAATAATAATGATATCATTTAAACAGTTGCGACGATCAATGAAGGTTTAAAAACCTTGTGCAGGCAGCTAAAAAGACGATAGAGATTAATATGCTGCCAACAATGGCGACACACTGGTAGAAGCAGTTATCTCTGCCTAATGAACAAGTCCAGATTAGGATAATCAACAAAACTTCAACTCGAAAACAACCAAGAAACTGTTTAATCATCATTATCAATCATAAAAATTCCAGTTTCAGATTGCTTGTTATTTTAAAAGATGAAAACTGATGACAATCTTAACAAAAGCGATCACGATATTAAGGTTAAAATCTCCAATATTGTTGACAGAGCCACTGCTGCCAGCAGGCATCCATAGCCTCGACAGGGATGCCATTTAACCTACTCCAATATCTGTATCCTGCCAAGAAGTTCCAGATCAGAACGAAGGACATTTAAGGTCAAAAGATTCCATATCTGAGAATTTTCATATACCTGACATTGCTTCGTCGCCAGCAGGCCTGTTCAGTACCCCGACGAAGTTATCTTGGCGTTGTGCATGCATTTACCCGCTTCCAGCAGACCTGTTCAGTATCCTGGTGGGTTTACAAGAACTTCCCACAGCTCTCTGAAGATTTATTTAGTTTTAAAGATATTTAATCGAGTGGGGTGACGCTGAAAATCCTGATGTTTTGGACATTTTTTAATAAATTATAGACCTTGAGAGAATTTTTTATCTGCCCTTCATTAAGATCTAGAGATGGTTTATTGATAAACTGACCTTCGAAGGCGGGGATACATCTTTGAGTTGTTCTCTTAAGGAACAGGAACAGCGTAAGAAGAATTTTTTATAGATGATCATGAAAATCTTTAGTTACAGATTGAAATCAAGAAACGCTTTTCAAACAACAAGCTTTCTTTAACATGGCTGTAAACTTCAGAAAAATATCATAATTGATGTTAAACAACCTTCAACAGTCATTTCAGAGGAGAAATTTTTCTGTTCTCTTTGTCTGAACAGTTCATGATGCAGGCATGTGTGTTTCAAAAAGAAAGACCGATAAGCATAAATGGAAACAAAACACACCAACGAAGAAAAATTGGAAAGCAAAGAAATCCAAACAAACAAAATATGTACAGAAGGTGCATCTGAAAACCTCATGCAACAAATCCCTTGGGAGACTGAAAGAAAGTAGAAAAATCATGTTTGATGGGAAAGCAATCCTACTTGT
>SNQJ01S0160097.1:9719-21767 GCA_010110895.2 Picea sitchensis
AAGGTAATACTATTCTATATGGATATTACATGTCATTCCATTTCTGGTGGTATGTGGAATGTCACATAACTCATGGTTTGAAAGTTATGGCCTTACAAAGTTGGAGGACCCTCACATGTCATCTAGAAGCCCCAAAAGTTCAATGTAGTCAAAGTGGTTTAAGAGATTTTAGAAGGTAAATAATAAAGTGAAGTGATGAGTGTACTATAATTCAAAGTGAATACAAAAAAAATATTTAAATAATAAATTTAATGGAGAAATTAGAAGTAGGTTAACCCTAAAATAAGGAAAGTGGGTAAAGTAACCTAGAAGATGTTTTTAAGGAAGCTACTTGGAGAGTATAAATAAGAGGAAAGGATCTCTCATTTTAATAATACTTGAGCATATTGAATACTTATAGGTGTTTGAGGTAACCAAAGGATATCTAAGCCGAATTTCTGAGGAAAGTGAATAAAAGAAGGCCGAAATTCAAGGAAGGATAAATTCTTTTGATGATGCTTTCTAAGGTATGTTTTTTTCAGGTCATCTCACCATTTTCACAATAAATTTTTTCTAGAATGATTCAGAACATGAAATTGATATTCCATTGAGGAAACATATCCAAGTATCTGTGGTAAAAAAATAATCTTGTGGTTCGTTGTATTTTTGGAGTTACACTCCGTGGAAAATAGGGTTTGTGGCTAGTCCTGAAACTAGTAAAAAACAAGTGTTTTGGGTAAAAACGCCACAACTTATTCATAACATATCCAAATTAAATAATACCAAATCCCTTGGTTAGAGTAAAGTATGTAGTATGCTTGGTAACAATTTCAAATCAATTCAACAAACATTCCGTGCAGGGCATGCTCTACAAGGTCACTCTCTAGAATAATCCAGAATTTAGCAAGGTGTGCCATTTTTTCTATAACTCCTTTTATGAGAGGTTCCAAGTAGTGAAACCTGAAGGAATTGCATAGAACACACTGAATAACATTTTGTATCAGTTAGAGATATTTTTTCATTACAGGTACAAAGTTATGATTATTTCAAGTTAGGGTTGTTGACTAATCCAAAACTAGTCTTGTGAGACTAAAGAAACATTTGATGAAAATGCTAGTCTCTTGTTGTTAAAGTTAAGGAAGGTTTGCAGGTATGTGATCATATACACTAGGTCTATTACAGAGTTACAAATCATATTTGGATTATGAAATTGATGAGGGCTTTTGGTTAAGGTACATGTTGGATACATGGTTGAAACAAGCGGTTGATGAGTTGGCACATACATGAAGTGTATAGTTGATGATGTTGGTACATATTGATGAGCCATAGTTGATGAGTAGTTGACACATGATTGGTACATACTTCATACATGTTTTGATGCACTTGTTTATGGTACAGGTTGATTACGGGTTGTTTGGTACAGGTTGGTGCATGGTTGATGCACTTGTTTATGGTATAGGTTGATTACAGGTTCAGGTACATGTTGGTGCATGGTTGATGCACTTATTTATGGTACAGTTTGATTACAAGTTGAGGTACAAGTTGGTGCATGGTTGATGCACGTTTTTATGGTACAAGTTGATGCATGGTTCAGGTTTATTGGTACATGTTTACAGCGGTATATCTCACAGTGATAATGTGACAGTGGTTCCATCATTCTACTTCTACTTCAAGGAGGTTGGACGAGGCAAGGGTAGGTGGTTGTAGCCGTCTTCTGGTTGCAGCTGAAGAACATAGGGGGTTGTAGCCTCCTTCTGGTTGTATCCAGAGAATTGGGGAGTTGGAGCTAGAAAACAAAGGAAGTTGGTGCTTCCAATGAATGCAATTATTCAAGACATATAAGAAAAATCATTCCGTGGTTTTGTCCCGCTTTGGGTTTGCACGTAAAAAACTGGTGTACTGTGTATGTGTATGATTGTTCATTTGTTAATTTCTTATTTACTCTGCAGTTATTGGATTATAATGCTTCATTGTTATAACACTTGGATTATATGGTTAAAAGGTATTAAATTTCTCTATTACTTATTCACCCCCCCTCTCAATAATCCAATAGTGTATTCCATATTCACTGAAGAAGATAATATTCCTCTGGAAAGAATTGATTTAGTGGATGAATTGTGGCATATGAACTTAGATGGTTCACACTCAGATGAGGGCAACGTGGCTGGTATTATCTTGGTTTCCCCTGCAGGAAAGATTCATAATCTGTCATACAGGTTGGAGTTTGCTTGCTCAAACGATGTCGCTGAATTCGAAGCTTTGTTGTTAGGCATCAATAACGCCCTTAATCTTGGTTGTAGTCACCTTTCAGTGTTCAGAAATTACGAGCTTGTTGTGAACCTGACACGTAAGACATGCTCTCCTAGCAACAAGCCGATGGAAAAGTATTCCCAAAATGTTTGGGCACTTGTCTCGAATATCCTATCTTTTAACATCACTCATGTTAGGAAGGAGTTGAATTCAATAGATGATCGATTAGCTGTCTTCACAACTTCTCCTACTCAACATCTCCCGCCTCACTAGCCTGATCTTGCTCTCCAATATCTACATCATTCATACATTTCTAAGAACGAAAATTTTTGGAAGGCCATCCCTAACCATGAAAGCATTTCTATTGTCAGTCAAAATGAACCTCTCAAGCCTGAGAAGATTATATCTGTAGAAAATAATGAAATTCCTGAAGGCTTGACTCCTCTCGAGTTTTTCGTTTTTCTTGAGTGTTGGAGGAAATAAAGAAAAGGAAGAGGAGTCACAATTGAAGGTGATTGAAACTATCTCCATGAAAATTAGGACACCTGGATCATCCTCGAACGTTAAAATAAACATCCAGGGTTTGGATAAAGAAGAAATGAAATCTGTTGAACTACTTAGTGGATTTCGAAAGGTTTTTTCTTGGTTTAATGCGGGTCTTCGTGGTTTTGATCCAGGGCTTGTTCAACATATTATGAAAAAAACCAGGCAAAAACAAAGACTTGTGAACTTGCACTGGAAGAAACCTTTCGGAGGGAGTTGAGGAATTCCTTAAGAACTGAAATGTTTTCTTTTGTCCACCCTGAAATGGTTTCAAATTTGGAACTTTCTTCGAAGACCCCTGACAATTTCAGAACCTACATTAGTCTTTGAACTTTCAGGCAAGCAATTATAAGAAATCCTTTCCCTCCTCTCAATATGAGAATGTTTCTGCAACAGGTTGTAGAGTTACACTTGGAGCCCTTACTTGATAGTTTGTTTAGTTACAATAAAATCAAGGTAGAAGGGGAAAATGATCACAACACTATTTCCACTACTAATCGTGATACTATGTCTTATAATTGCCTTCCCTCTGGCTTATTTGATACAAGTATCACCTTTAGAAGGCCTATACACACAACTTTCGATGAGTCAATCAGTCTCCATGCTTATCTTGATGATTTAATCATATCCGTCAAAGGGCTAATAACTACATTAGGATTTCAAGTGTTGGTCCATTTCTGTATTACTTTTGTCTTGGAAACTAACTAAGAAATTTTAAAGGAATTGCAGAGACAATGGTTTTCCCACACCATTAGTAGTCCTCGTTTGAAATATTGTGAGGGACCGGTGTGAAAAGTTTTCTTTGCTGATTGAATCTTCTATATACTAGTAGTTTATCTTTGTTTTCAATTTTTGTGCTTCTTTTTCTTCTTTACAACACTTTGGTTTCTGCTTCTAAATTGTTTTTTTTCTTGCTGCGTTTTATTTTTGTCTTTTACTGCTATTGTTTTAATTTCTGCATTATTACTTCTATTGCAATTTTTGTCTTTATCTTATTTTAGTATTCAGTCAGGTTATATTGTTGGATCAATTATGCCACAGTGACACTCCTGCAAAGAAGTTTTAGTCAATAATAATAAATCTTGCACAACTGCTATGATCTCTCCGCTGAAGGGCCCTTGAACTTGCTACATATTTCCGCTGCTATCTTATAAGGAATTGGTTGTTTCCCGCTTCTACTTTCCATTTCTTCATCCATGAAGATCTTAAGAGAAAAACTATAAGCTTCCTCTTTCAAGTTAAGATCTTATGATTATGCATATAGTGGTAAAACCCCTCATACTTAACACTTTTCATTTGTTATTCCCAAATTCCCGATCATCTTTCCATTAAATCTGCTCACTTCCCCCTATTGCATAATCATTCAAGTCACGTCTTCTTGAGATTACTATTCTTGGTCTATGAAACCATGAGTTCTAAGTTCTAATCTGTTAAAAACAAATTTCCCTGTGGATTCGCCAATTTGTTGAAGATTGAAAATGTCAACGTAATTTCGCCCGCAAAGTGTTGCTAAGCCTATTATTATATAAGACTAAATAATGTTAGTAGGTGGGATCCCCTTGAACTTTTGAAGATCAGGTCTGTTCATTTTCAATGTTATGATGATGCGCTACAAAGTTACATGGTTGATGAGAATATTGTTGTCGTTGATATCAGTTAAGTTTTAAGATGTTTTTCCTTCATGATTCTACAACCTGCTATTCATTTATGGTATTTGTTCTTCTTGCCTATACAACATAAATTTTAGTGAAAAATACAGAAAGGCATTTTGAGGAAAAGTGAAATACTATATCTAATGCAAAAAAAAGAGACCTAGCTCTACGATACTATATGCATGAAAATGCTTGAGAGATGGTAGTTAAGTCCTAGCTAACAAAGAAATGGCTATGAAATATTGTTAAGTTACATTTTACATACATATGTTGGAAATTTTAGTGGCGCATTTTGGCAAGGAGATAATACAATATTTATGCATTGGTTGATGCAATCGGTAGATGATATGAATCTGTTATGAACCTTGGTAACCCATGGAAGTAGTGGCCTGCATTTTTTTATGGTGATTATGCTGTTAGTGATGATTCTATTGTATAGTTGTCAAGCAAATTATTTGAGTTATGACATGGGTGGCGCATTTGGCAAGTGATGATTCTATTGTATAGTTGTCAAGCGAATTATTTGAGTTATGACATGGGTGGCGCATTTGGCAAGGTAACGATGCAATGGTTGAATTATGGAACTTTGATTATGTTATGGTTTAAATCTATTGATATTATCGATGCATTGGTTGATTAATGGTGTTAATGGGGGGCTCGTTGGCATGTACCATGGAGTAAATTTGATGTGGGTGGAGGCGACGTGCATTTACTGCACATCACCTTTACCCTTCCCATTGGTCGCCACCCTCATTGAACTATTGTTTGATCTAGCTGTTGTGTTCACGCTTCGGATTTTAAGCAGGCTGAAACCGCTTGACTGCTCCTCGTCTTAAGGTTTTCAATTGACAGTTATGTCTCTTTTGTCCATTCTTGACTTCACTCTAGTTATGAAATGTTTTTGGCTTAGTTTTTTGGGTTTGTGTTGTCCTGAGTGTTGCAACTATGTGGTTTTGTCTTTGAATGGAAAATCATCGGTTCTTTGTATAATTGTTGCGAGTTCATGGTCTTCCTGGGTGATAGATTTGTTACCACTGCATTTTGTTAAAGGTTTTTCTTTTAAAAAGATGACTGGATGATTGTCTTCATGGTTCCTGGGTTTAACTATAACCCTATCCAACTCTGTCAAGGAAATGCCTCTTGTCCACAAGTATCATAGTCCTCCTTGAGTGCGTGCCTTTAGCCCAAAGTTCCACCACAGTCGGTGCCCCCCTCCCTCCTGATATGGCTACTGTGAGAATCCCTAAACCCTCCAGACTAGAGCTGCATAAGAAGTCTGTCAAGCATGTTGCGATCATTTGGCCAATTACTTCGAATGCGGGCTCACCCATGATTCGTTTAGCATTTGTGTTAGCGTGGTTTTTGGCCAATACCTATGTGACAATGGCATGAGCCCCATGTTTCCAATTTCACTTCTAAGGGTCATAGTCACCAACATGTTGTCAAAGAACCAGTTTTTTGTTATGAAAGGGCCTCTGTCATTTTCGTTTTGGTTCGTGTTATACACCGTGATCACGCTTGTTGGTTTATTGTTTCCCTTACCACAATGTCGAATTGTTGGTTATTATACAGCCGTTAGAATGGTTCTTATGATGTTTGGATGGTGGTTTTCATTAGTCATGAGGGTTTGGTGTGGTTCATGCATGTCGCGTCCTGTAGGTGATGTTCTGAGAATTAGAAGTTTGGATTGGATATGTTTACGACATCTCTTGTTATTGGTAGAATACACTTGAATGTGTGTGGCCTGGTCACTCATAGGCAACTTAATAAATGGCCCAAACTGATGTTTTTTTGAGTTATATCATGGTTATACATTGTTGTGTAGTTATGGGAATTATGACACCGTGGAATCCTCTCAGTTGTGCTCCACGTATAATATGGATGGCTTGCTTTGTATGCCCAATGATACCCTCGAATTCCAAGTGTGCTTCTCTTTTTGCAATTGATCACTGTTGATGACAACTGTGTGGGATGTTTGGCTCATTTTTAAGTCGCACTGAGATATTTGTTACATAGTGACATGGTTACAGGGTTTCAGAAAATGGCTTCTGCATAGCCTGTGTCTAAATAGTGACTGTTGGTTATAGTCAATTGCCTTTCAGGCGTGATATGTGAGGTCTTGATCATTTTGGTTTTTCTACTGCATATATATGTATGGTAACGGGTATCATTACAAGATCTCGATTGGCTCTATTAAAAGAAGTAAAGTCTTCATTATTATTTTTTGGAAACACTACTTTAAAATACAGACATGGATTGGGGAAACGTATGGAAATGATGGATGTTAATGGTTACTGATTGAGTGTTTTTGTTGAATGTTATAACATGCAAAATGTACAAATAAAAGGAACATAACCTCTTACAATTTTTTTGAAGTACTTGTGATTCGTATGACGCTGTATTGGATATTTTATTATTGGACAGTGAACTAGTTAAATACATAGAAATTACTACTCAGTCATCTGATTGTTGGTTGATGTTATGGATTGCTTGATTAATATCATGAATAGTAAATGGTTTTTTTTCCCTCTCATTATCTCATTTTCAGCTAATTACAACCCCCCTCACATATCCCATATTCATTTTTCACCCCATGTTTTGATATTGATCACAACTAAGAATTTTTTTGTGTTATATTGGATAGAAATGACATAATTTTGTGTGGATTGCAGTGAGGTTTATTGGTTTGCTTACAGTTGATTGTTTTTATCATTGAGTAGTGACCATATCTCTTCCCTTTCATTATATCATTTTTTTCGAAAATTACAAACCCCTCATGTATCCCTGAACATTTTTTCCACCCCCCTACTCATTGAATAACATTAGAACAATTTGTATGGATTTGATTGCATGAGCCTGATACATTCCGAGCCAAATCTATTTCGTATTTTTAAGGATTTTTCATGCATGGTTATTTAAAATAATATTTTCTAATTGTTAACATATGCAGGATGAGTTTTTTCAGTTGGGGAAGCCATGGTCGAGGAAACAGAGGTAGAGGTAACTGGAACTGAGGCCCAAGGAGGCCTAGGTTCTCAATACATTTTTATGTTGATTCTGAAGAGCTTGGACAATTGTTCCATGTTGGGTTCTTTAATTGGATTGGATAGGGAATAGTCCAACTGAGGCTTGAAAGGTCTCCCTTCCAAGCCCCTCAAGCCCCAGTATACATGTGCCTCCTCATGTCTCTTTACAGCCTGAAGTCCCGGAAAATGATGGGTGGCAGGAGATTGTTCACCTGACAGACTCCCAACACCGTGGCTAGACAAACTTAACCTTTCCTTCTCCCCCACCTTTGAATCCCATTTCCCAAGATTCCCCTAACCACTCGCCAGTGTAATCCTCCCATGCCAACAAGAGATTGAAGATTGAATCCCACCATGCATCTGATAAAGGAAAAGTTGTCGTTGCCCCTTCCTCACCCTTCGATGACTCTGACAAATCCATGTCTTCACAGATGCATATGAGGGATGATTTTTCCCATGTGATTAGTGAGATAAATCCTAAAGGCTCTTCTCAGCTCAAGTCCTTTTCAAGGAAATCAGGAGGTGATAACAACAACCAAGGAAGGGATGCTTCACAGACTAGAAAATATGGGTTTTAATTTTTATGACATTTATTGTTTTATGACAGTGGACTCCATGGATTTTGGACAACATGTTTTATTTTGGAAAGCGGGTCTTATTTTGGATATATGAGTATTCGTCTGAATTATTTTCAAGTTTTATGAGCTAAAATTGTCAAAGGAAAATATGTTTTGAAGGGAGACACAAGGGGTGTGTTTGCTTAACAAATGGATTATGTTATGATGTAATGATTGTTGTAACTAGGGGAGTCACAAGGGTGTCCCACCTTTAGTTATTATTTAATTATGACCCTATTATGATTATTACTTCCCCCCCCCTTCCTTAACTAAAGTTAGTTAAGACCTTATGTAGAATAAATATACATTGAAAATCTCAACTATAACAATGTAGTGGAATTAGCAAGATCTAGATATATTAACCATGCACAATAGACACAAGAACACACAAATTTATCCTGAAAATCCCAACCTTGGAAGAAAACCCAACAACCTTTATTATAGAAGAATTCAGTCCAAGATATTACCAGTACATCGCCATCACTTAATCAAAATACCATGCAGAGAAAGTCCTTCCCAAGGCTAGTGCCTCAATAAGATAGACAAGAACAACTGAGCAAGAGATTCTCCAAGTGTGGTGCACTCTCTAAGATAACCATAACCAAGATATAGTGAAATAAAACAACTACAACTGCAACCGCCTTGTGCGCACTACAGAAAGGAGAATTGTTTTCCTATCCAAATGAAATGATCCAATTTTGTATTTATACTAATCTAGGCACCTGTCTGGGGAAAATTCTTATTCCGGGTCTTCAAATTTACTTTATTATTTCTGTCTTTCACTGGTGGGGCTGAGTTCTCTTCCCGGGTCTTCAATTTCTTCCTGGGGATTCTATAATGGTGTAGATGGGTCTTCTTGTAATTTCTTGTGGAGAATGACTTGCCCGAAGTTGCAAATATTCAACAATTTAGTCATCAAGTATAAGAAGGGAAACAAAAATAGGTTGGAAAACATGCTTTCAAGGCCACCCACATCCAAGATTACAACTTTGGGAACTCTATTGCACATGTATCCTTTTACTCATGATGCATGAAAAAAGGCATACACAAAAGATGTGGACTTAAAGGAGGTGTTTCGACAACTATAGGGACAAATTCATATAGAAGAAGGTGACGATAAGAATGAATATCATTTTCAGAATGGGTTAGTCTACAATATCCATGTCCCTAAAGGTGAATGACTTCATCTTATCATAGAGGCTCACACCTCCAAGGTTTCATAACATCTTGGTGTTGGGAAGATAGTTCCAACTTATAGAGGTATGTGTCTGGTCCATAATGAAAGAAGATTTCATAGGTATATTAGAGGATGTATACTTTGTTGTACAAACAAGGTTAGTAACAAGAATCAAGGTCTATACCATCCCTTAATTGTACCCACTCGACCTTGGGAAAAAATTTCCATGGATTTTGTGGGAGGTTTACCAACAACCAGGAAGGGGAATGACTTTATTTGTGGTAGTTGACAATTTCGGCAAGATGTGCATTCTCATGAATTGTGACAATACCATGAGAGGACAATAAGTAGCCAACATGTTCTTTGAAAAGGTCTAGTTGCACTTTGGGGTACCAATGAGCATCATCTCATACATGGATACCATATTTCTCAGTGCATTTTGGACTACATTGTGGGAGAAGATGGACACTAAGTCAAATATATCTACAACATTCTATCCATAGATAGATGGGAAGACATAAGTAGTCAATAATAATTTGGTGAAACTCTTTATGGGTTAAAATAAGAAGCATTTGAAGACTTGGGATAAAAATTTGATCTACATACAAAATTTATAATAGAGCAGTCCACACTTCTACCGATAGTTCACTTTTTGAAACTTGCTTTGGATATTTTCCACCTTCACCCTTGGATGTTGTATATGGAAAACAAGGAGAAGTGAGGTAGGACCTCACAAGAGATAAATTAAGAGAAGGAATATTCATTGAGAAGATTAGGCAAATCCATTGCAAGTACAAGAGATGTTGAATAAGTCACAAGAAAAATACAAGGCCAACCATTATCAACATAGAACCGAGAATTCGTTCAAAGTAGGAGATAGAGTTTGGTTACAAATAAACAAGGAAAGAATATGTGGTATTGGTAAGAATATTAAGGATCTACGGTATGTACCTTTCGATATATTGGAGAAGGTGGGAGATAATGCCTACAAACTCAATCAACCCCCATATAATTCACTAGTGAATGTGGAGAATCTCAAACTCTACGAGCCTTCCATGTTGGATCAAATTGAGGAGCAGGTTCTACCTTTCATAGAGGAATTAACACCATATGCTCAGGAAAAGTTGGTAGAAGACATTTCTTTACAGAAGCGGTCCAAAACTACAAGACATGGGAAACATGACCTTTGGAAAATTGGGTTGAAAGGACAACTTCCAGGCGAAGCAAACTGGTACTCTAGGGAGAAGGTAGAAGAAGAATTTCGTCACCTCATTCAGTAAAAATTTTGGGGACTAAAATCCTCCTTAAATGGGGAGGTATGATCCATATTGTATAATTATATTAATTTTCATCTATCTCTATGCTTGTAGAGTGTTGAAAATTAGAGGAATAATATTGTAGGGCCATTTTAACAGCAGGTCCCAATTTTGAAATATGGGGTTTGAAACCTTCTGGAGCCATTTTGATTCATCAAATGGAATTTTTTGGGGTAACTTTCCTTGATTTAGAAAGGACCCCTTGACGCTATTCTACAGATCGATACCTTTCCAATGGTGCAGACACTGCATCAATCAGAGCTCATATGCAACATTTATGCCTCTCACATGTTAACCTATCATATTGAACAACTTAGTACTAGTGGATGCCACGTCAACCCCCATTACTCATGCATATGGGGCTAGCCATGTATGTACTTTCAATAATATTATAGAATGTCCAAAAAATTATCACAATTCAGGGTTGAGGAAGTCAAAACCATACCCCAATATGGTTGTCGAGCTATGGTAAATACCAGGCTGCTAGGAGGAGGGGTTCCATTCTTTCAAATTGTATCTTGTTCCATAGAAAAGAAATAAATATGATAGTGTTATTTTGTGAGAATAAGAGAGGAGGAGGAGGATTTTGTAGCATCCATTTAGGCCACAGTGTCAAAAGGTAACTCCATAGTGACATAACTAGATTGATCCTTATAGATGCAATAAATTAATTGTACACTTGAAAATCACAAATCAACTTGATTTCGTCAGAACATCCTCTATAAATAACACCCTACATTTCTATCCTAACCCCCATGCATGCTCCACCTTAGGGTTACACATATCCACCTCGCTAAATCTTGATCTGTCACATATTATAGTATGTCTTTTCACATGCACTTAAGATGAGGAAGAATTTAAGAGAATTTAAAGTTCTAATTTTTCTATCTCCACTTGATATCTCAAATAATTTGAACAAATAAAATTAAACAATATGTTTCATACCTTGTCATTGGTTGATCTATCTCCACATACTATCTTAAATAATTTGAACAAATAAAATTAAACATGATGTTTCATTAAAAAAAAACCTTGAACAAATACAATTAAACAAGATGTTTCATACCTTGTCATTGGACCATGTATATCCACTTGCTATCTTAAATAGTTTGAACAAATAAAATTAAACATAATGTTTCATTAAAAAACAAAAAACTTGATGTTAGGTTTTCCTTGCATTCATTTTACATTATTGAGTAAACCATGCACTACAAGTGGATGGTATTTTTGTAAGTTTTAAACAATATGGGAAGTAAATAAATGCATACATATTCTTAAGAAAAACATAAATTAATCAATGGCTCATACACATAGTACACAAAGATTTACGTTGGAAACCCTTAACCGGGAGAAAACCAACCTTCCTTGGTGTCGCACCTCTCAACTCTTCATTGTATTAATTTCACCATTAAAAATACAATATATAAAATATTTTAGGTATTCTTCATCTACCAAAATCCTAATCACTCAATCCATGATTAATTTAGA
>SNQJ01S0160098.1:6147-27913 GCA_010110895.2 Picea sitchensis
CCTATCTCCATTATTTACTATTAGACCAAAATAAATATTGAAAAAATTAAATACTCCTAGTATATTTAAAACTTCAAGAATGACCCTGTGCCACTTTAAGGCTACTCATTTTTTACATTGTTTCCACGAATGTGCACTTTATAGTTGATCCGGATTATATTTGAGAATAAAATGAATATAGAGATATAACAAGAAAATACATAGAGATATTGCAAAAAACATTGTAATAGAGTTAAACTCAAATTCTATTAAATGTTTGTGTGGAATAGAAAAGACTGTAAAATGCAAAGCACACAAGCGAACTAGAATGGTGGTAGTTTATCTCTGAAGAGAGAGAGAGATGTGATGGCCACACTTATTTGCAAGAATATGATTACAAAGAGGCCGAAAAGGCCTTTTAACATAAAGAATCAATCAGAAAACCCTAAACCTTCAAAACCCTAACCCCAAAAGATGAAACACCAAATGGTTTGTGGGCCCTGATGTGGTTAGTTGATACATCAACATCATGAGGGCAAAAAATTTTCATTCAATCTCTATTTGGGGTGCTCGGTACCCCGTCAAAAATTTCTCTCCGAGGAGTACACATTCTATTCATCCTAGCATGTGCCTTTCACAACATTCTAGGCATTTTCGCCCCAAACAAATGTTGTTTAGGGACTCAAAATGGCCTCGAAAGTTTGGGACCTAAGAAACCATAGAAAACATGCCAAGATGTGGAACCATTATAAATTGGTGGAACAAGTGGGTGGCCACCATTATCCACTTGGATTGTTCCTCCTCCCTTAGGAATAAATGGTTCCCATTGCATCAAGTTCCTCCATAATATGGGGAAACTTATGTTGAATCTGAGTCCTTGTGAGCCACATGCCTTGGTGAAGAAGATTCCCTACTTTGACCACCCGATAGAATTGGAATTTATGTTGGTAGGTTCCCTTCGTCTTGGTGCCCATGATCCAATCAATTGTCACCTATTCAGTGCAATCAATATTGAGTTCTATAGGGGCCAAGTGCTTTGGTGCATCCAAAATGTCAAGGAGAGGTGGAAAATTTGGTTGAAGCAGTTCCACATTAAATATCGAGTGAAAGTAAAGGAAAGGGAGAATACTTAATTCAAAATCATTCTCACCCATATCCTTGGTGATGTTGTAAGTCCCATATCGAAGTGGGTGGAGTTTTCGATGGGGTCTTGTGAGGTGCTCTTTCTACAAATGCAACCATACCTTGTCTCCCACTTGAAACTTGTATGGCACCGGACATTGATCGTGGCACAGCTTGTACTTGGCATTGAATTTCTATAAAAATATTATGAACTTGTTGTTGGATGTGTTGGATTCACCCAACAAATTTGGTTTCTCGATAAACCTTGGTCTGAGCATGGGAGGAATCTTCTTGTGCAACTACAATGGGAAGAGTTACGTCAAAGAGGACCAATGGTTGGAACCCCAAGCACACCTGAAAAGGGTTGTGGCCAATAGAGTTGTGGAGGGATATGTTGTAGCTATGTTGAACATAAGGAAGGCTCTCATCCCATGTGCATGGATGTTTAGAATTATACATCCTCAAGATATAGACAATCATCTTGTTGAATACCTCTTTTTGGCCATCGGTTGACCATAGGTTGGACCAAAAAATACTTTGGAACTTACTGTCTCAATCTAAAATAATTATCCGTGGGATCCCAAAAGAACCCAAACATGTTAAAAGAAGAGCTTAGTGGTGTCCTCAACTGTGTTTCTCTTCTTGTAGGGTGCCAAAATTGCCATCTTAGAGAATTGATCAACGACCATGAAGACACATTCATTCCCATGCTTAGTTGAAGGAATATCGAACATGTAATCCATGGAGATGGACTCCAAAGGCCTATCTGGAGTAGGCAGCGGGATATATGGCCCCTATTTCTTGATGGCAGGTTTGACAATGGTGTAGTAAGGTTAGAATCTAATGTACTTGCAGACATCTTGCTGAAGCTTCGACCAATAAAAATGATTTTGTTGTACTTCCACTATGTTTTCCACACCAAAGTATCTTGCCGCCCAACTATAAGGAGCTTCCCAACTCATCTTTGTATGCTTTCTTGAAGGAACACATAGATGGCTTAGATGGCATAGAATTCCATCCTAGAGATAAAATTATGGAACTGATTTTCCTACGATCAATGTCTAATAAGTAGCAATAAAGTCAGAGTCACTATTGTATAAGTGTGGCCACTCGGACGTCTCATGCCCACATGAGTTAAGAACTATGGTTAGCACCAGAACCAAGGGTTGGCTGAGGCAGTCCGCGACATGGTTGGTGCTTCTCTTCTTGTACTTGATGCTCAAATGGAATTGTTGCAGGTATGTGAACCACTTATGATGGCGATCATTCTGTAAATTTCCTTGTGTCTGCATGAATTGCAGAGGCTCATGATCAATGTGGATGATCATTTCCTTCCCCAGAATGTAATTCTTCCATCGTCGACATTCCTATATAATGGAGTGCATCCGCTTCTCGTAGGTGGGGTATTCACAAACAACTTCAGATATTGTTTCACTGTGATAGGCCATCGGATGCCCATGCTGAGTGAGGACTACACCGATAGCATAATATGAAGCATTTGTCTCAATCTCAAATGGTTGTTGTAGGTATGGAAGAATAAGGATAACATTGAGTAGAGGCAGAATTTGAAATCCTAGAATGTTTTTTATTGGGATGCGACCCATAAAAACTTGTCCTTCACTCCACCCTTAGTCACCAAGATAATCGTGGATGAATTGGATCTTGGATCGATTCACATGCACACCTTTCTCATCCACTTTGTATCCAAAATATTGGATTCTCTACATGCCAAAGGAACACTTTTCCAAATAGGCATGTAACTTGTGTTGTCACAGGCAGCCCAAGACCAAATGAATGTCCTTTAAATGTTCCTCCCAAGTTTTTCTAAATATGAGGATGTCATCCAGATATACGACTACAAAGGAGTTATGAATAGACACAATATATCATCCATCATCTGCATGAATGTGGCTAGGGAATTAGTCAAGACGAAATGCATGACTAACCACTCAAAGAGACCTTATTTAGACATGAAGGTTGTGTAACATTCCCCCGACCACCCGCAAGCCAGGGAAATGCCACTCCAAAGCAACCGCTCATGATCTAACACCAGTTGGTAACATTCCCAGCTTATACAAGCTAGACCATGCTACTCTAGGGAATGCTTTTGTTCCCTTACTGCGGAACATACGGTAACATACCCAGTAGTCAATTGAGCTATGCTACATAAATTTACTCTTTAAACTGCATGCAACTAAAACATATACATACAACACTCTTGTGGAAGCTTTAATTATAAACATAATCAAACAATTACTTTCTATAGCATACGAATTTTATACCGAAATAACAGTAACTACAGATATGCAGCATTTACAAGGAACTACCCAAAACATACAGGCAATTATAATCACATATATGATAAACTGTAACATAAGCATGTAAATAACAAAACAACATATCATTTTATCATACAATTGATACTTATCTTAGAAATATTATCACCAACTGCGTACAGACCGTCCACGAACCTCCCATCCTTAGACTATATTGTTCATCACTCTCAACAGTGAGTCACCCCCAAGCTGGGACTGAACTCCACCCAGGGTAAAGGATTCCTATCCAGGCTAAGGCTCATGGGCAACAGGAAAGACTCTGTCTCAGGTCCTCACTCAACTAACAACCTATAGCCTCTCATTCCCCACATGCCTATCCCACCTAAGGAAGTGTGCCCTTCTCTACTCAATAGTTCCTCGGTTGCCCCACTTCCCTTCTAGGGCTTCAGCAACAAGATGGACCGGAAGTCTCAGAGTGTCGTAGCTGCAGTTTAGCACCTTTGGGAATCAATCCTCAGCAATTCTCTCACTCAAATAATTTCTTAGGGGCCTGACAACCCTCTTCTTCAATCCCGCTCCAAGTTAACCAGGTACACCAACCAAAAAAACAAGGGTTATGGAAACAGGCTCTGGAATTGTGAAATGGTTGTTTCAAGGATAACAGAATGAGTGAGTGAATATGGCCATGGAATCCTTGACTGGATAACTGAGTGTGGAAAATAATCACTGTGAAACTCTCGTGATTGATGATGAAGGTGGTGAGAATGATGGTCAAGCTGCTCGTCCCAAAATCCCGTGAAAAACTGACCAAATGAGCTAAGTTCCCCACGATATGAATGCATGTCCCCAACTTGACACTTGTCATATCGGAAGCTACTTTGGTTCACTTGTCCCCAACTTTAGAACTTAGGATAAAATAATTATCCATACTTTATGTTTTATGAAATATTAATATAATATTACCTTGACTTTGGCCCTCCCTTTCCCTAATTGGTGAAGTTCAGTTCCCCATATCTTTTATCGTGGTCGGTATGTGTCCATCGATGTATTTTATATTAATCATGAGTCATGTACAAAGTAGGCACATTGGACTTTGACATCTAGGCGTTCCGGCCCAATACCAAAACATAAGCATCCCAACTTATAATAATCGGCTCACCAGCCTATAACACATATCATATACACGAGGTTCGTTTTCCTCCATACTACACACACCTTAGTTACTATGCGCAATATCCTGGAATGTGCATATTACATCATTTTACTGTGCAGTTCATGCACGCACTATGCCACATGACGTGCATTACCAAATGAGGTCAAAAAACAGCTCACCAGCTTAAGTATATTTATATTACATTTACAATTGGGTTTGGCCAAGGGGTATTATAATCCCCTCCCCTTATTTATGCACTGTCCTCAGTGCATCATACACCCATATATAACAAAGTTTTCAAAAATCTTCAAAAAGATGTCTGTATTCTATCTGCATTGCATCTTCATGATCCCAAGTAGCATCCTTAAGATCGTACCAGGTCCATTGAACCTTTACAATCCCTATGGCTCGATTCCGGAGATGTTTGACTTTCCGGTCCAAAATGCACACCAGATGCACTTGAAAAGAGCCTTCTTGCTCCACTTGAATCACATTCCAATGAATAACATGATTAGCATCAGGTATATATTTCTTTAGCAATGATACATGGAAGACATTATGAATAGACATAGATGCAGGCAATGCAATCATATAAGCAATTGGACCAATCCTCTCTAGGATTTCAAAAGTCCCACAAAATCTGGCTGCCAACTTGGCGCAGCTTTTAAATTCTGCTTAATTTTTTTCATTTGGTCCTCCATTTCCCTAAGCAACTCTATCCCAACTACTGTCCTATCAGCTGGATTATCCCAGCTCACTGGAGTATTTCGCTTTCTATCGTAAAGTGCTTCAAATGGGCTCATCTTCAATCATGCCTGATACCCATTTTTGTACGCGAATTCTACCAAGTGTAGGTAGTCTTCCCATTTCGATGGTTTGTCCATCAAATACATTCTCAGTATATATTCTATCACCCCATTCACCCTCTCTGTCTATCAATTAGACTCAGGATGATAAGTTGTACTAAAGTTCAGATCCATTCCAAATCCTTTGAACAATCCTTTCCAGAAATTTGAGGTGAATTTTGGGTCTCTGTCGGACACAATTGTTTTAGGAATCCCGTGCAATCGTGCCACTTCCTTTATGAAAATATCAGCAACCTCTGTTGCCTTGTGCATATTTTTCAGTGGAATAAAATGGGTAGATTTTGTAAGCTTGTCCACCACTACCATGATCGAATCATGAAGCTTGCCTGTTCTAGTAAATCCCGTAATAAAATCCATTATCACCATTTCCCACTTCCATTCAAGAATGGTTAAAGGTTGTAGCAACCCTGCTGGGTGCCTATTCTTAGCTTTCACTTTCTGGCATTCCATACATCTAGTGATGTATTCGGCAATCTCTTTCATCATACTTGGCCAAAAGTAATGGCTCTTGATCGCTCCCATGGTTTTCTAATATCCAAGGTGTCCTACATAAGGAACATTATGTGTTTCATGCAAAATCACACATTTCAAGTCATGGACATTTGGAACAAAAATCGTGTTCTTGCGCAATAGTATTCCATCTATTCCCAACTTATAATTATCCACCTTCTGAAGCATCTTACCCTACTGTAGCATTGCTACCGATTCTCTGTACTGTGGATCTGCATTTGCAGCTTCCAGAATTTTTCTTTTAATATCAGTTTGGTACATGTTAATGGTTGTAGCATGTAATTCATGCTCCTTCACGCTGAGTGCATCAGCCACTTTATTCTCTTTCTCCTTGATATGCTTTATATCAAAGTCATATTTGCTTAGAAATTCTAACCATCTACTTTTCCTAGCGTTTAGATTTGGCTGATCAAATAAATATTTCAGACCATTGTGGCCTGTTCTTAGCTCAAACCTCTTCCCTGTGAGGTAGTGTCTCCATTTCCTCAAGGCATGCACTATCGCTGCCAACTCCAAATCATGAGTGGCATAGTTTCTTTCATGATCCTTCAACTTCCTTGATTCATAACATATGAAAAACCCATTTTTACTGAGGACTCCACCAAGTCCTTCATTACATGCATTGGTGCATACGATGAAGTATTCTTCTGGGTTTGTGATCCTTAATATTGGAGCACTTGTCAATAATTGTTTCAAGTGTTGGAAACTCTTCTCGCAATCCAGTGTCCACTAAAACTTCACTCCCTTTCTTTGCAAAGAAGTTATTGGGTGTGCAATCTTTGAGAATCCTTCAATAAATCTTCTGTAGTATCCTGCAAGACCCATGAATGATCTCACCTCTGTCATAGTCTTCGGTGCTGGCCATTCTCTAATGGCCTCTATCTTCTCAGGATCCACTGCTATCCCATCCTTTGAAATGATATGCTCCAAATAATGAATCTGTTTCTAATAAAATGAGCAATTGCTCAATTTGGAATATAACTGACGCTCCCTTAATACTTGCAACACCATCCTCAAATGATGTTAATTCTCTTCCCCTGACTTAGAATATATAAGAATGTCATCCAAAAATACAATGACAAACTTGTCCAATACTCTCGGAAAACACCATTCATTAAGCACATGAAAACAGTTGGTGCATTTGACAACCCAAATGGTACCATTGTGAACTCATAATGGCCATACCTTGTTTTGAAGGTGGTCTTGCTAATATATTCTCCTTTAATTCTTACCTGATGGCATCCTGATATGATATCTATCTTTGAAAATATCTTTGCATCCTTCAATTCATCAAAGAGGTCAGCAATCCTCGACAGAGGATACTTTTTCTTAACAGTCACTTTATTCAATTGTCTGAAGTCAATGCACAACCTTAGTGTTCCATATTTTTTTCTCATAAATAAGACTGGGGCACCCCAAGGAGACACGCTTGGGCGTATATACCCCTTCTTCATAAGTTCCTCAAGATGCATTTTCAACTCCTTCAATTCGGGTGTACTCATTCTGTAAGGAGTCTTTGATATTGGCGCTGCTCCAGGCATCAAATTTATAGATAAATCAATGTCTCTCCTTGGGGGTTGTCCGAGTACCTCCTTGAACACATCTTCAAAATCTTCTAGGAATGCATAATCTTCCAAATTTGGCACCTTATCTCTAGGTTTCTATGCCAAATGAGCTGCAATTATTTGACATCCTTTTCTGTAACACTTCTTTAGCTGCAATGCTGAAATTTCTCTAATGGTTACTGCCCTGGGGATTCCTGTACCTTTAAGATAGTTTTCCTCATCCAGGCAAGTAAATTCTTTGTTGTGACAATCTAAGAGAGTTTGATTTTGGTCCAACCAATCCATCCTAATTAGACAGTCATAGGAACCTAAAGGCAAGATGTTTAAATCTACCTTGGTGTTCAGTCCATTCATGTCTATGAGGCATGGCTTAACTATCTCATTAACTTTTCTTCTGGCTCCTGTAGCCAGTTGCACCAACCAGGATTTCCCATGCTTGTTTCTTGGCAATTGTAAACCTTCCACCATCTTAGGGTCTATATAACTATGACTAGCTCCTGAATCAATTAAATTAGCAAGGGTTTGGTTGTTGATCATACCTTCCACTTCAATCATGTGGGATTGATACTCTGCTTGCTTGTTGTCCAGGGCTGCATAAATCCTTGGCACATATATGCCCATGTCCTCCAATGTTTCAGCTCGTTGTACATTGTGAACAACCCTAACTTTTTCACCTATGTGAGGACAATCTCTGAACCTATGGTCCCCTTTACAACCCCAACATTGCATATGTGGATGCCTTGGCCCTTGACTCCCTGTGTCAATCATTTTGGGTTCTTTAGGCATTTGTTGTCCTTGTGGATTATTTCTAAAGAATGGTGGCTTAGCTCCCTTCTTCCTCTAATCCATATTGAATTTCTTATTGTCTTCCCAAGCCTTTTGGAAAGCTGTCCTTGCTTTCTGTTGATCATATAGGCATTTATCTCTCCTTATGGTCTCTTCTAATGTCTTGGGACCATCATACTATATTTTTTCACTTATGAATGATGGCAATCCACTTAAATACCTTTAAATTTTGACTATCTCATCCTTGATGAAAGAGACATACTTCAGTAGTTCGAGAAACCTTATCTCATATTCATCTATGCTCAAACTTCCAAGCTTGAGTTCAAAGAACTCTTTCATTTTTTTGTCATAGTATCTCTTAGTCAAGTACTGCTTCTCAAAATACTTCTTGAATTCCCTCCAAGTAACACTTTTCTCTACAATGTGTTGCACATGCACAAGTTGATCCCACCACATGGAGGCCTTTCCTTTGAGTTGATAGATAGCGATTCTACCTTCTGCATGAGAAGAATAATTATGCAATTGAAAATACTTTCTCATGCCTAGCAACCATGTTTTTGCATCTTCATCCTTCTTGTGCTCACCATCAAATGTAGGAGGTTTGATTTTGTTCATTTCTCCTCTTAGCTCATCCACCCCCGATATCTTATACCTTCTCACAGGGGATAGACTCAAGTTGTTTCCTGCTCTCTTATTGGAATGCCTTTGGGAATGATGGTGATGTCTACTAACACTTTTTGCTTTTCTTTTCTCCTCTGAAGGTTTGTCACTCCTAGATTTACTTGAGCCACTCTCCTTAACCAATTTCTTTTCTATTTTGTTCAAACCCTCCAATAGCTTTGTGTTGAAGTCATCCTGCTACTCTTTGGCTTTCATAAGACTTTCATTATCATCTTTATGGCTTTGGACATCCTTCTGCAAATTCTTAATGGTCTCAGCCATATTCATATCTTCATTCCTTTCTTCTCCATGTCCGTTGGAGTTCGTTCCTTCCATGCCCAAATAGACATCCACCCTTCTACTCTCATCTTACTGACTGTAATTCCCCTGTGCTTCTTCCATTCCTATGGACCCCGCACTGGTATGATCTGATCGAGTTGTGGTTAATTCTACAAAATGTGCAACCATCGAAACTTATCATGATAACAATTCAACAATTCATGAGAATATGCACCATTTTGGTTCAATATACATATTAGAATTATCTCTCCCGATTTCCTGGTGTTATCACCATGATAACTCTAGATAAGACCCAAGTCTCAAAAACACAGACGCGCAGTGCCTTCAGAGATACACTTGTGCAAGAAGGTGGATTTCCAAAACCACTTTCACTAAGACGTAGTATCACGTGTCTCAACATGTCAAATCCACCACTCGTGGAGCGGGCGATGGCTAATCAGATCACCCTACTTCACTCGTTCGATACTTTGCAGCCATGTGACGCTAGTTGAACACCGCCAAGTAATGAACTCAAAAGTTAATCATTCAAAATGGATTGGCCGAGCATGGCAACCCAACGCTCTTGTACGTAATCCGTCTACGCTTCATAAATAGAATTCTATAATTACCACTCCCCAACTATGAAGGTATCTGCGTATCCATAACCGAAGTAATCTCCAAACTATTTGAATTTATGCTCTTTGTAAAAAAAAAAAAATTGGTATCCACAACCTGAGATACATGGACAAGGCTAAATCGAGTGAGACTGGTTATTCGGGCAACATGCTAAAATTTCCTGCAAATAAGGAGGAAAGGGTTCTTGTGCACATTCTAGCAAACTAAGTTCCACACAGAGCCAACTATAGACTCGCGGTTGGAAGTCAGGCTGAATCCCACTATGAAGGATTTAGTGATCAACAGGCTAGCTGCTAAGATGAAAAGGAGAAAGCGATAGAAGAAGGAGGAATCTACGGCTAATGCGACCGAAAGTGTTGGAGAGAATCAACCGGTCTGGTTATATTCTTCTTAAAAGGCGGAGATCGCTAAGATAAAGTAAGTCTTCAACTAAAATTAAGCATGTTTCAGCAAATTTTGAACAGCCGGTAGCGGAGGTAAGGAGCACCAGAGATGATAGGCTTGTTCTTTAAACAACCCTTTTCACAACAGGCTAATTGTTGTCATCATCTTTTTGTAATTTTTTGATTAATACGATTATATAAATACAGGAACGGATTTTAGACCATTTTATTACAATTTCTATCTAGTGGTGTTATAGATCTTGTTTTGCTTTATAATAAGTTTTTCTTGTAATCTTATATTTTATTTTCATCTGTCTGAATCGAAGGAAAATAAAACTCGTTATTCTTTTTAATTAATGCTTCGATGCGGTTGTGTGTTTCTTTTTCTTTTATTATTATTATGCAATTTAAACTCAGACTCGTCGCCTTCCAAGCCACTTTGTGCGCACTAAAATTTGACCTGTTCATTTATATTTATCATGCATAGCAATATCACAAGGTGAAACACCTTTTAGCGCACCTATATCTATTGTGCATTTCTTCTTCGTCGCATCAACAACTTACGCGCACTACTCTTGTGTTGTGTGCCAATATCCACTGCGCACAGTTTTGGTACCGCGCACTGATATTCCACATGCATTTCGTCCTATGCATGCACCATGTCAAGTTCAACATATTCCAACACGCCCAATTATCTCCGCACACTACTAAATATAATGTCGTGAAACAAATTATACTCATACTTATGCGTGTACCAACAAAAATCCTCTATGTTAAGAAATACTTGCGCACTGTATGTGCACATTACTATGTGTGTGCTCACTGCGCAAGGCTAAATTCAGTGCATGCATCCGCACATAATATTTTTTCCACGTGGTGCCACAATTTACCACGCACAGTGGCATGCCAACGTTTTCCCGCGTGGTGCCAAAATTTACCACGCGCGTCAGCACGCCAACCTTTTCCATGGACACTCTGTGACTCGAATTTTGGTCACTTCGAAGTTACTCTTCTGTGAATATTCCCTTCAACTGAACCCGTCTGGCCCCTCCAAGCTCAGTGTTGAATTGAAGCTATGATACCAATTTGTAATGTTCCCTCAACCACCCGCAAGCCAGGGAAATGCCACTCCAGAGAAACTGCTCATGATCTAACACCAGTCGGTAACATTCCCAGCTTATACAGGCCGGACCATGCTACTCTAGGGAACATATGGTAAAATACCCAGTAGTCAACTGAGCTATGCTATATAAATTTACTCTTTAAACTGCATGCAACTAAAACATATACATACAACACTCTTGCAGAATCTTTACTTATAAACATATCAAAAAATTACTTTATGTAACATACGACTTTTATACCGAAATAACAGTAACTACAAATATGCAACATTTACAAGGAACTACCCAAAACATACAGGAAATTATAATCACATATATGATAAATTGTAACATAAGCATGTAAATAACAAAACAACATATCATTTTATCATACGATTGGTACTTATCTTAGATATATTGTCACCAACTGCATACAGACCATCCACGAACCTCCCAGCCTTAGACTACATTGTTCATCACTCTCAACAGTGAGTCACCCATTAGTTGGGACTGAAATCCACCCAGGGTAAAGGGTTCCTATCCAGGCTAAGGCTCATGGGCAATAGGAAAGACTTTGTCTCAGGTGCTCACTCAACTAACAGCCTACAGCCTGCCATTCCCCACATGCCTGTCCCACCCAAGAAAGTGTGTTCCTTCTCTGCTCAATAGTCCCTCGGTTGCCCCACTTCCCTTCCAGGGCTTCAGCAATAGGCCAGACCGGAAGTCTCAGAGCGTCGTAGTTGCAGTTTAGCACCTTCAGGAATCAATCCTTAGCAATTCTCTCACTCAGAGAATTGCTCACAGGCCTGAAAACCTGCTTCTTCAATCCTGCTCCACGCTAACAGGGTACACCAACCAAAAAAACAAGGGTTATGGGAACAGGCTCTGGAATGGTGAAATGGTTGTCTCAAGGATAACGAAATGCGTGAGTGAATATGGTCATGGAACCCTTGACTGGATAACTGAGTGTGGAAAAGAATCACTGTGAAACTCTCATCAATAATGATGATGGTGGTGAGAATGATGGTCAAGCTGCTCATCCCAAAATCCCGTGAAAAACTGACCAAATGAGATAAGTTCCCCATCCTATGAATGCATGTCCCCAACTTGACACTTGTCATATCAGAAGTTACTTTGGTCCACTTGTCCCCAACTTTAGAACTTAGGATAGAATAATTATCCATACTTTATGTTTTAGGAAATATTAATATAATATTCCCTTGACTTTGTCCCTCCCTTTCCCTAACTGGTGAAGTTCAGTCCCCCATCTCTTTTATTGTGGTCGGTTTGCACACAGTGATGTATTTTATATTAATCATGAGTCATGTACAAAGTAGGCACATTGGCCTTTGACATCTAGGCATTCTGGCCCAATACCAAAACATAAGCATCCCAACTTATAATAACCGGCTCACCAGCCTATAACACATATCATATACACGAGGCTCATTGTCCTCCATACAGTGTGCACCTTATTTACTGTGCACGGTATCCTAGAATGTGCATATTACATCATTTTACTACACAGTTCATGCGCACACTATGCCACATGACGTGCATTACCAAATGAGGTCAAAAAATAGCTCACCTTAAGTATATTTATATTACATTTACAATTGGGTTCGACCGAGGGGTATTACAGGTTGTCTTCCATACATAAGTTTTCTCAATCGACACCTGGTGGTAGCATAACATCATATCAATCTTACTAAAATTTTTGGCTCCCTTGAGCTGATCGAGAAGACCATCAATCTAAAGGATTGGTTATTAGTTCTTAACTGTGATCTTTTTCATGCCTCTTTAATCAATAAAAATTTTCCACATCCCATCCTTCTATACCAAAACAATTGGGATCTTGCAAGGTGAGTATCTTGGTCTAATGTGGCCCTTCAAAATTAGTTCTTGGATATAGCATTTGATTTCTTCATTCTCCATAATAAAACGTTTGTATATAGGGTCATTAGGCAGAGGATCACCTTGTGTCAAATAAATTGAGTGCTTTACTTGACATCACAAAGCAAGGAAAATATGTCTTTGTGCTCTTCTACTATCTTGTCCACCTGTTGCTACTATGTAGAGAGATCTTGTGCAACATTTTTGGCAGTTGTAGTGACCTTTCGTTCACCTTCCAACTAGACCATAAACATGACAAATCTCTCATTCTGAGACACCACTTTTTTATGTTTCTTCATGAGATCAAAGATATTGTAGAAGTTGGGACTACCTTACCCTATAGGGTTGAATGCCCAAATAAATAATGACACTATGGGGCCTATATTCATAAACAACATGACACTTCCACATAAATGGTTATCCTAAAATAACATCAAAAAATTCAAGGGGGAAACATCACACAATACCTCATCTTTGAAGGGTTTGATGACATAGTGCAGGAGACATTGTTGGTTGACGTCAATGCCTCATCCCTAGCTGAGACAACCGGTGGTGTATGGATAAGGATGTGATTCCATGGTTATTTTCAACATCTCGATGATCTTTGTTGATATTAGGTTCTTATGGATACTATTGTCAACAATGAAATGGAGGGGGTCCCCTTCATTCACATATGTAAGTGGAGGAGGTGCTCCCCTTCTTCAGGCTCCTTTGGTTCCTCCGACTGGAATTTTGTGGTAGTGATGGTAAGACTGGGTTCTATGTAAATGATATATTTTCCCTTATCTGATTATAAATCAGAGTCTAAGTCAACATCTGACTCTGAGGCGTTCATCTCAGAGAACAATGATTTTTTGGAGAAACATTCATCAATGTTGTGTCGAGTGATTTTATCAAAATCACACAACATTCCAGTGTCCTTCTTTGACTTATGGATACCCTTGTTTTCTTATGGATTGGACTATTTTTCCTGGGGCTGACCATCCTCACTCTTTCCTTTGATCTGGGAGTTAGGGCCACCTTTACCGTGCTTATGTTGTGGTGGGTTTGTAGAACTGAAATCCTGCTTATTCTTTTGTTTGAAATTTTGGTCGAACTTGAAAACATATTGGTAAGCAGCTCCTAGTGAGGAGATGTCCATTAACTCCATATCTATTTGGATGTACCTATGTAGGACACTACGGTACTTTAGGACCAAGTGTCACTCAAAGTATTTAATACCTATCTATGTGTGCAAGGTATTGAAGATGTTGGTGTACTCCAACACTATCTGGTCTCTCTCATGATGCAAATTTTTCCATCTCGTGTACTAGTCATTGTAGTTTCCAACTGGATAGTATTTATCCTTAAGGGCATCAAAAAAATCCACCCAAGTGGGTTCTGGACCAAAAATTGCAGACTCATCTCCAACATGTTGATCACAAGAAGTTTCCCACCAATCTCTAACACGGGGAAGGGATTTAAGGAGCACAATGGTGATATTTTCACAGCTGGAATTTTTTTCGACAGAGAAATAACCCTCTAGAAGAGTTGACCATTTTTCCAAAGAATCAACGTTTATATGGACTTCAAATAAAGGAATATCAAAGTTAACGTGTACCTTGAAGGGTGTCACAACTGCAACACCCCATTTTTACCAAGACTGTAATTATGTTTAAGATTTCATGTATTGTGATTTATGAAGCATGTATTGTGTTTATGATTAATGAAAACACCAGAAAACTGACTGAGAAGGAATCCTTGCAGTATTGGCCATGATACAACAAGTGATACTGGTAAGGTGGAGCTGGGATCTTTTAGTGAATAAATTAGAAATATCGTTAGCAATCCAACATACACTTACAAAACTTAAATTCATAACCTTTCCAACTTACCTGGATTGTCTTGACCCATGGAACATGTTTATGGTGATCAATTTGGGTGGTTGAACAATTATAATTGTTTTCTAAATTGGTACTTGGAAGAGTGAAGGGTCGGCTGAAGCATCAGCCAGGACTATGTCGTATTTTCCCCTTTGATTCAAGAGCCTGGCACAAAGGGATTACTTCTGACAAAATTCATCAAGGATCTTGAGGGTAAGGAGAACATTCCAACAATGAAGAAGGAATGAGGAAGAAGAGGAAAAAGGTAGTGTTAGCACTATATATTTCTCTTGACTGCAAAAGAGAATGCCTAACACATCTTGAATTGATTATATGGTTGTGATCCAGGTGGATGTTGGTGGCCACCCACCTATTCCAACTCGCTCATCTTGATAGTTTTTAGTTCAACACGTTTCTCTGTAATGATGAAATTTCTTTGTAATTGTGGGTTCTTCACTTCTAGGGTTGTCTTGAAGCCCTACACAACATCCAGGTGGATATTGTGGCCTCCCACATATTCCAACTGGCTTATTTTGACAATTTTCATGTTAGTACATCTTTTTGTACTTCTGGGGCGATTTTAAGGCCCCAAACAATGTTTTTTGGGATTTCCATAGTGAAAATGTATCTTTAGTCAAATTTTAATGACATACTGTGTATTTCTAGGAAATACCTTTCCAACAGGCTATCACACGCTTAAAATAGAGATCGTATGCATAAGTTACGACCCCGAGAAGTTGAGTTACAAACTTACCCATCAGGGCCCACATAACTTTTGGTGTTTCATCTCCTAGGGTTAGGTTTTTAGATGTCTAGGTTTTTGGAATTCATGATTAATGTTAAAAAGGAATCTGGAGCCTCATTGTAATTATTCTACTCAAACAAATGCATGTAGTTGCCGCATCTCTTCTCAAATATAACTACCACCATTCAAGCAAGTTGTTTTCAGTTCTGCAGTTTTACAGTTTCAACCTATTTTCCTTATCCAATAGAAGTTATTGTTCATTGGATATCTTTTTTTGTTCTTTGTATCTCCATGTTATTGTATTCAACATGTTATTCATTTCATTCCTCTCATAAATATGGATCAGTAATATCAGAGCGATCTCTTGATTTTTTTTTCTTTTGTGCATGTCCCCAACAAGATCTAGGTACAAGAAGTTGGGACTCGAACCAGTCAAGCCTTTGCAAGATCGGTTGTGCCAAGCCCGACAACAACTCATGGGGGATGAAAATAAGGATGATGGAGTAAGAGATCCTTTTAAACTTTTTCTTGAGGAATCCCTTGCGCGACAAAGGAATGAAATGATGGACAACTTTGCACATATCCTTCAATGACTGACCACATGTGATGCATCTTCATCAATTGGGCACTCAAACCCCTTTAAGGTACAAGTCAATTTTTATATTCCATTATTTGAAGGCCAGATAGATGCAGATGCAGTAGATAAATGGTTGAATCTGCGTGAAGGGTATTTTTCAGTCCACAATTTTCCCAACACATAAAAGATTACTTTTGCACTCCTCAAGGCCACCCCCCATGTTAAGCACTGGTCGGATACATACTATGAGAAAAGGGCCATATAGAAATCTAAAATATTTGCGGTCTTCCCCACATGGTATTCCTTAAGGGATTCCATTAAAGAATAGTACTACCATGTTGGAAGCTACGAGGACCAATACACAAGATGGACCACGCTGCATCAGGAAAGGTACCAGACAGTACTAAATCTCACAATTATTTTCCATACCATGAGCACCAAATTGAGTATCAAACACTATGAACGGAATTTGGTGCTCAAATATCATAGTTTTCTACATAGATACATCCAAACAGAAATGGAGTTTATGGACATCACATCATTAGGTGCGGCTAATAGATATGTTATCAAGATCGAACAAAAAAATAAGCAGAAGAGGCGAGAGTTTAGATCTTTAAGTTCCTCGCAGCTAAAACAGGGAAAACCTGGCCCCAACCCACAAAACAAGGGACAAAGAAAATATGGCCACTCTCAGGAAATCCATTCCAAGTGGAAACCCAAGAAGGGTAATGGGAATTCAAAGAAGGATAGAGGGAAGTGGTGTGAATGACATAAAATCCCTTGGCACAACACCGAAGAATGTCGCTCCAAGTAGTCACTGGTGGTTGAGCGTAGAGCCTTTGATTCAGAGGCATATTCTGAACCTGAATCAAATCTATATAGAGGGAAGCTGATTATTGATTTTGAACCCAATTCCACTTTCACTACCACCAAAGTCCAACCGAGCAAACCAGAAGAAGGGGAATGTCTCTTTCACTCACATATCTGGGTAAAGGGTGCTCTACTTCATTTCATTATCGATAGCAGAAGTCATAAGAACTTAATCTCAGTAGAGGTCATCAAGTGTCTAGACCTATCGATGACACCACACCCACAACCCTACACCATCAGCTGGCTCTGCCAAGGAAGAGATCTCAGTGTCAGCCAACAATGTCATCTATCCTATGGCATCAAGCCTTTAAAAGACAAGGTATTGTGTGATATTGCTCCCCTTGAAGTTTTTGATGTTCTTTTAGGCCAACCATATTTTTGGAAGCGACATGTTGTGTATGATTCTAGACCCCGCAGTGTTATTATTACTTTGGGTAGACAATTGTACAGGATACCAGAGATAGCATCACCTACCGCTATTTCTTTAATCTTTGTTAAGTAATGCAGTAAGGTTATTTCACAGACCAAGAAGTTTGTCTTCTTTGTGATCCGTGCTCGCAGAGAAAATAAGGTCATATCCACCTTCGTGACCTCTACATAGAGCCTCTCTTTGAAATAGAATCAAGTGGATAGGATCATGGAAGAGTAAATAGACATCTTCCCATCATCCACTAAGGTATCGATGCACTGTCAGGTCAAGCATCCAATTGATCTAACCCCCGATGCACATCTATCCAATGGACCAGTCTATCATCGCTCATTGATGGAGAATGACAAAATCAAGTGCCATATCCAAGAGATGCTTCAAAAGGGGCACTTTCGACCCATCTTCTCCCCTTGCGGGAGCCTAATTATATTGGTGTAGAAGAAATATGGGACCTGGTGGCTCTACATTTATTACAAAGCATTAAACAAAATCACAGTCGAGAACCGATACCCAATTCCCCGCATTGATGACCTTCTTGACCAACTCAAGGGGGAAAATTTCTTCAACGAGATTGACCTGAATTTTGGCTACCACCAGATTCCTATAGAATCGACTTATGTATGGAAGACAACTTTCAAATCTAAAGAAGGTCTCTTCGAATGGTTGGTCATGCCCTTTGGTTTAAAAAATGCACCAGCCAATTTCATGAGGTTGATGGATGATGTATTGAGGCCCTTCACCAAATTTTTTGTTATGGTATATCTGGATGACTTCCTCATCTTCAGAATAACTTGGGAGGAACACATGCAGTATATTCAGTAGTTTTTTAGCACTCTACAGCAACACAAGCTATATTCCAACTTGGAAAAATGCTCCTTTAGCATGAACAAGATCCAATACTTGGGCTACATTATTCATGAGCATGGGGTACATGTGGATCTAACTAATATTCAAGTCGTCTGTGATTAGCCATCCCCGACCACACTAACCGAGCTTCAAATATTCTTGGGAATTACCAACTTCTACCATCGGTTCATGTTGGGATTCTCCCATATTGCATCGGCCCTCAGTGAAGTGACCAAGGGCAGTGGCAAGGTAAAGTTAGCATGGGGGAAGGAACAACAACGAGAATTTGATGATCTGAAGCATCGCTTGTGCTCAACTAGAATACTCTCCTTACCGGATCTGTAGCAACCGTTCTAGATTGAGACTGATGCCTCCGATTATGATATGGGCGTAGTTCTCACTCAACATGGTCATCCAATGGCATACCATAGTGAGACACTCTTAGATACCATATGGAAATACCCCACCTATGAAAAGGAAATGTATTCCATTTTTCAAGCCTACCACCAATGGAAACATTACATTCTGGGAAAGGAGACAATCATCCATACTGATCACAAGCCTCTGCAGTTCATACAGACATAAGGGAAATTGCAGAATGACCGCCATCAAAAGTGGTCCACATACTTGGAGCAGTTCCATCTCAACATCAAGTATAAATCAAGAAGCACAAATCGTGTCACTGACTGCCTCAGTCGACCTCTTGTTCATGCACTCACCACAGTGATCCATTCCTGTGGGCATGAGACATTTGAGTGGACCCAACTTTATCAGTGTGACCCTGACTTCAACACCACCAACCAAATCTTGGGCACAGATGCGAATGTCACATATTTTCACATTCAGGATGGACTGTTATTCCATCTAGGCCACCTTTGTGTAAGCGAGTGTGCAAAGATGATTTGGGAAGCTCATTACAGTCGGATGGCAAGACATTTTGGTGTGGAGAAAAATGTGATTGTTCTACAAAATCATTTTTATTGGCCAAAACTTCGATAGGATGTTAGCAAGGATATCAGATCTTGCACTCCCTCCACTATTGCCAAGCCAACCATCAAGAAGCAAGGATTATACACCCCTCTTCCTACCCCCGAGAGGCCTTGGGAATCCATCTTGATGGATTAAATTTCTAGCCTTTCATCCATCAAGAATGAATATGATTGTGTCTTTATGGTGGTTGATCAGTTTTCAAATATGGGCATTCTCACAACCTGCAATAAGAGCATCACATCGGCAGACATTGCCAAGCTCTTTTTCGAGCGGGTGTGGGTCCATTTTGGGATACCGTAGACCATCATCTAAGATCAGGACAACATGTTCCTCAACACATTTTGGTCGATCCTCTGGTCACTGTTAGACACCAAGCTCACTAAATCCACTGCCTTCCACCTCCAAACTAATGGCCAAACCGAGGTTGTCAATCCGATGATTGTGCACATCCTACGCATGTATAACTCTAAGAATCCACGTACATGGGATGAGAGTCTTCCCTATGTTCAACACAACTACAAGAATTCTCTCCATAGCTCCACCAACCATAGCCCATTTCAGGTGGGGATGGGATTCCAACCCTTGGGTCCCATTGATGTTTCACTACCGCTTGTAACCACACATGCAGAATCTTCCCATGTTAATTTTGAGGCCGACAAAGCCATTGGATTCATTGAGTGGATTGAATGCATATTCCAACAGGTCCATGATATTTTACAGAAAGCCAATGCTAAGTACAAGCAACACCATGATCAACACCGGGTATCGAACAAGTTTCAGGTGGGAGACAAGGTCTAGCTATATTTGCAGAAAAAGAATCTTACAGGGCCCCATCATAATATTCATCCACTTTGCTATGGGCCTTACACCATCACCAAGGATGTGGGTGACAATTCTTTTGAGCTCAACATTCCCCCCTTCCTTGGCTTGCACCCAATGTTCAATGTGGACCTCGTTCGACCATAATTTCCACTATTATTGGACACCTCGAAGATCATCAAAAAATTGACACCACCATAACTCAACCTTGAATGCATGGAAAAAGCATCCATATGAATGTGTGTAGCCACCACATCTCTTCTCAGAGATAGCTACCACAATTCGAGCAAGTTGTCTTCAGTTCTGCAGTTTTATAGTTTTAGCCTATTTTCCTTATACAATAGAAGTTATTTTTCACTGGATATCTATTTTTGTTCTATGTATCTCTATGTTATTCTATTCAACCTATTATTCATTTCGTTTCACTCATCAACCATCAACCAATCATCACATAGAACCTGATAATGCTTCCTGAGACTTCTTCAATTTCTCCAATTCTTCAATTCTTGGAGTACTCTGATCCTATAGATAATATTACTCAATGTATTCTCTAAAACTCTTCAATTTTCACTCCTTGAGGCCTCCCCAAAAAGAGGTTATAGAAAGAATGGTAGACTTTATTCAATTCTGGTCTGTTCAGAAGAACCAACTTGTACAGCATGCCTCGCACTCAATATTTAACATCCAATTCTGAAACTCACACAAAATAAACTACAGTCTGTACTATTTCCAATGGAAGTGGTCCCACTTCATTTGGATTTTGTATGAAGACGTTATGACTGTTTTACCATGAACACCTGTTTATTGACTAGCTTCAGGACTGGTCACAAACCCTATCTTTCACAGAGTGTATCTCCATAATTATAGCGAATCAAGAGTTGAACCTTTTACCAGAGGTACCTTGATATATCTTCTCAATACCATAGCGATTTCACCATCTGAATCGTTCTAGAAAAAAAAATTATAGAAAAAATGGTAAGATGACTTGAAAATAACATACCCTAGAACACATCACCAAAAGACTTCATCCTCCCTTGAAACTCGGCCTTCTTTTACTTCTTCTTCCCTCTAAAATTCGACTTGTATCAAATGAATGTATAATGATTTTTATTTATACCATTTATGTCACTTCCTTTTAACATTAGGGCCGACTTGACACTTTCTTATTTTGTAATTATTTTATGTAATTATCTTCAAGGCCTACATGTACAATTCACTTTGTCATCTTCAAAAATTAATTTCTCCTCAACCATGAGGATCCATGTGACGTGAAACATACCACAAGAAACAACATGATGTATATTATCCATCCATGGTTATTCTATCTGCATGTGCAATTTCCTTCATGTCCAAATACCTTCATCAATCTTGCGGTCCAAAACCCATGACTAGGGTTGACATCAATGACAACAACCAATC
>SNQJ01S0160099.1:0-21790 GCA_010110895.2 Picea sitchensis
CATTTTACAGATTAGGTATCAGGGTGGGTTTGATATGGATACTAAATGAGAGTCTCTGTGAGAAATAATATTACAGTGACTTGAAATAACTTATTTAACTTAGGCAGGCTCCTGATCTAGCGATTTAGGGTTTATCCATTGCATGATAGTTATAGCAGTTTGGGGTTAGGTCGAGGCTCTCATGACCCTTCATGTTTATAAGGATTCTACTTCGACCAAAAGAAAATTAAAAATTTAGGATTCTACCTCTCTAACCAAAAAATGACATTTGTAGGGTTCGCAGGGTTTCAAAATATTTGAGCTAGTGTTTTCAGCAAGTTCTGTACAAAATCTGGTGAACTGGCAAGCACAAAGATGCCATCGTCAACAGGTATGCCAGTCATTTTCATTGGTATTGCATTATTTTCTTTTTATTGATATGATAATTTGTGCAGTCCTAAATCCCCAATTACATATAGTATTTAACATTAAGTGTCTTTTACAAAGAAGCATAATGCATTTTACATATTAGGTATCAGGGTGGGTTTGATATGTATCTGAAATGAGAGTCTATATGGATTAGGTTATATTGAACAGTGCGATCAGGTCATTCCTGATTGTAGATTTTCCAATCCTATATGCAAAGACCATCTGTGGATGAAATACACAAGTTTCATTCTGTTATGAAAGGGTGTCGGGAGGGATCTATAGAAGAAAAATGGATCAAGAAAATGTTTAACTGGGATTCGTTCACAAATCCTGAGACTAATGACTTCAACTCAGTTGTGTCAGATAAAGAAAATCTAAGACTATCCCAAAACTGGCAAAAATATATATCTGACAACAACTTATGGATTTCATTCTTTGAATGGAAAAAATCAAGTCAAAAGGCTGTAGTCTAGATGATGGGAGAAATTTCTGAAATCCCTCCCAAACCTAAATGGAAAAGTAAAGAAGGTCAAACTGTAGAATCAAATTCTACTTTTCCTCCCTTCAAGGGTATTATCCTTGAAGATAATAATAGACAAGTTAAAGCAGTTCCTTTGCTGCTTTTTGAGGAAGCTATTCATCTTTTTGGTATTGACAGAAGACTCTAGACTGTATCAGAACAAATAAACTGGACTAATACTGCCCTAAGAGGCATGGCTACCTATACTTTTGTGACCAATGATTATGCCAAGAAAGGACAAATAATAGATCTACAAATTTCTACAAATACTATTTTCCATTCTGTAAATCAAATCCAAGAAAAGGTCAGAGATGTCAAAGACAAAATGGACTCTGCTTTATGTGAAATATCCTGCAAATCTAGAGAGTCCTTAAGAAACCATGAAGAACTAATGGAAGGATTGGGACAAACTTTCTCTAAAATGGGAAAGACATTGACATAAATTAGACAGAAGGATAGTATCCCTGATAAACCTATCTCTGATTCGTTCATCCTTCCAAATCCCTCTATTTCAATATTGTCTCCTGTATATAAGCCATCAGAGACAATAATTCAAAAGAAATTTCCTCACCATTTTCCTCCAGAAGAAGATATTCCAGAATCTTCCTCAAAACCAGAATCATCCTCAAAAGACCATCTCTCTCTGGTATCTATCCAACAACCTGCCTATGAAAATCTTCCACATCACACTAGTAGACCCCTAGCTCCAGACCTAATGGGAAAATGTAAGTTACCTGAGACCCAAACATTTGCTGAAGACTGGTTCCAGGAATGGAACATTGACAGTTTGTCTGTTTGTCAAATCAGACAAATGATGGATAGAATGTATGTTTCTTATAAAATCATGTGCATGAAAGGAAAGTATGAAGTAGAAGCATGCAAGTCCATCATCCAGTGTTTTATAGGCACTCTAAGCAAATGGTGGGAAGTTATCGCTTCTCCTATTATGATTACTAAGATGGAGGCAGAAGTCCTCAAAGATGAACAAGGGGACATAGTATATCATACTGATGGGACTCCCCATAATAATATGATAGGTGCTCTAACTACTGCAATACTTGAGCACTGGTGTGGAACTGAATCAGAATTGGCAGATAAGCATGAGTTAATCCTGATGAACATGAAGTGCAGAAAAATGTCAGAATATGAAGAGTTCCATAAGGATTGGACTCAAAGGATCTTTGAGGTTCAAGATAGCCAAAATATTCTCTGGAAACATGTATACTTGGTAGCCATACCAACTAAATTTGTTGAATATCTGAAAATGCAGGAAGTGTTCAAGATTCCTTATGAAATGTACACTTGGGGAGAAATATTCTCTCTCATCACCAAAGCCCTGATTGGATTGTGTGTAAATATGAAAGTCCATAACTCTGTATATAAATTGTCTCATTTGCCTGACCAAAAATCTATCTGTGAAAAATATGGCCTTTATATCACAGACCCAGTCAGAAAGAAAAGAAAGAAAAACAAGAGGATTGAAGAAAAGAAAAAGACAAAATACAAATATAGATACAGGCCTAAAACCCATTATTATGAGCCTGAAGATATAAAACTGAGAACAAATTCTCATCAGGACAAACAACAAATACAATGTTGGATATGTGGAAAGTCCGGACATATTGCACATAATTGTCCAGACAATATAGCCTCCAGAAAATCAAAAGGAAAGTTTTCTGAGCATAAGGCTAAAGAAGCACAAGAGAAAAAGCAATTAGCCTTGAGACTACATTGTAACAGATGTGGGGCTAATGACCATGAAACTAACCAGTATCCTTACCATCCCTTCCCCAAAAGAGAAGAAGTACATCTTCTTCATGAAGGATGCTGCTATGAGTCCGACAGTACTTTTGAGTTTGAATATAGCTCATAAGAAAAAGAAATATTAATAAATCAAGACTGCAATTGCAGAAATCCAAATATCTTCTCCTGTCCAAAGTACAGACAGTTCTGAAACAGAAACAGAACTAGATTTCAGACAAAAAATAAAGGTTTTCATGTTCAGTAACACAGGGGATCAAGAAGCTCAAATGCTGGCACAAATTAAAGCTTTTCCAGAAGGAGACATGAAAAACTCGCTTCTGGAAACCTTTCTAAAGACAATTAAATCTGGACAAAGGAGTATAACTGATAAAACATCTAAAAGAGAACCTTTGTTCATAGAGGCTTCTTTTGATAGAAATACCAAGACTTTTATTAAATACAATAAAGAAGCCAAACTCCAAAATACCTCTGTGACAGATTTAGCTAAAGAAATGCTTAGCTTAAAGAAGGAGGTTACAAGTTTGAAGGAGAAAATCAGAGAAATAAAAGAAATATTGTATTCAATACCTCCTCCCTTAGAGGATGCTCCTCTTGAAATCCCTAAGACAACAACCCATCTACAAGGGTTGGCGGCCATGAAAATCCTACCCATCAGGTTTCAGAAATACCAGGTGAGAATCAAGTTAGAAATCAATGGTGAAATCTTCAAATTAAATGCACTATTAGACACTGGCTCAGACATAAATTTAGTGCATAAAGACTTGATTCCTGTAAAATACCGGCTTCCCAGTAATTATTCTTCTATAGGACCAGCAAATGTAAATACAGACATGAATTTCGAGATACCTAAAGGCATCCTACTATTTGATGAATATGCCCTAGGTATGAAATTTTTATTAACAGATTTACCTGTGGACTGTATCCTTGGAACACCATTTCTATCTGCTATTGAACCACATGGTTCTTATCAAAATCCCAAAGGTGAACCAGGATATTTTATTACTCTACCAAGCATAAATGGTCATCCACCCAAGAGAAAGGAATTACCTTTCATTTCTGAGTCACATGCCCAAATTGCTTACTGTTCCAAAAGCATGGTTATTATAAACACTTGGGATGATTACATAAATGCTCCATCTACTGAATATTTGGATGACAATACAGATTGGGAAACATATAAAGAACACTGGATTCCTCAATGGCAGTTAAGATGTTCAGAAGGTGTAGAGTTTGGGCCACTAGGATTTTCAAGAAATACCAGTATACATGTGATCCCTCCACAACATGTAATTGGCCAGATGCATCAAGCATCTACTATTGCAGCTCGACAAAAACTGGTAGAAATGGGAGACATTTCAAGAATCAGGTCTGCAAATAGAAACTGGTTCTGCCAACAAACTCAAACTTGGCAACAAACTCCAGCCTGGAATTTCTTCCAGATTAACAGAATGAGAACCTTGCAGTCATGGCCCAACAAAGATCCAAGTGAAAGATTGTTTGAAATTAATTATTTTCAATATAAGTCCATGTGGTATAATGTTTGTCTATGGACAGATAGGTACAAATATTACTCTTGTATGATCAAATTCTCCGTGCCTTTTGTTTCATTACCAGAACCAAATTGGCTTCTTGACTGGTGGAAGAAAATCAGTTTAAATCCAAGTAGCATACATCCTGAAGTAATCGATACTGCAAGAATGTTTATGTTTCCAAATAGAAGGTTTCCAGGAACTGTTCATAATCTTCAACAGTTCTCTGAAAATGATTATAAAACTTTCTTTATTAGAGAGAGACATCCTTGGGTGATCAGAACCAGGTATGTTTTACAACAAGATGAAGACAGTGACGAGGATCCTGAAATGTATAGAGAAGTATATACACAACATTGGGACCCAGATCGCTTTCGTCATTTCCATGATCATCCAATGGAGTAATTGTATAAGTCTTATTGCCCGACATTTAGTGGCAGTCGGTTTCTATGGGTTGACGTTACTTGTAATTATTTGTCCTTTTGTAATAATGAGCATCTTGGAAACTCATAGCACTTCTCTGACTTTTGGCGTGGATTGACCCACATTTCCAAGATTCTCTTCTTTATGTCATGTCTTGTTTGTCCTCTGATTGGGGAATCTTGCATGACTACCCCGTCAGACTTTTACTTTCGGAGGATTTGAAATAAAATCTTTTGATTTGGTCGGAGAATCTTGCATGATTGCTATCGCCAAATCCATAAAGCAGATCTAGTGGATGACATGTAGGGTCAAGAGTCATGTCTAGTCTCATCTGTGAAATGATTCCCTTCTCCACAAAGTTGTTTATAAGGAGACGGGGATTTCATTTGGGGAGGCAATTCATAGTTAGTCAGTGTGCTAATTTGTTTGAGTCTTTTAAGCTGCCTCCTGTGAGAAATAATATTACATTGACTTGAAATAACTTATTTAACTTCGGAGGGCTCCTCATCTAGATATTTAGGGTTTATCCGTTGAACTATAGTTATAACAGTTTAGGGTTAGGTCACCTTCATGTTTATTAAGATTCTACTTCTCCTACCAAAAAATAAAAAAAAGTTTTGGATTCTACCTGCTAAAAAATAAAAAGTTTAGGATTCTACTTGTCTAGCCAAAAAAAGGCGTTTGTCGGGTTTGCAGGGTTTCAGAATATTTGAGCTGGTGTTTTTGCCAAGTTTTGTAGAAGTTATGTTGGTACACCAATCCTTTCCATTGCTATTGTGTTATTGATATGATAATTTGTGCAGCGCTAAAACCCCTCTTACATATAGTATTTAATAGTGCATTTTATAGATGAGGTATGAGGGTGGGTTTGATATGGATATGAAATGAGAGTCTATGTGAGAAATAGGATTACAGTGAGTTGAAATAACTTATTTAACTTCACCGGGCTCCTAATCTAGCGATTTAGGGTTTATTTGTTGCACGAGAGTTATAGTAGTTTAGGGTTAGGTCAAGATCACTTCTCACGACCCTTCATGTTTATTAGGATTATACTTCTATAAAAAATATAAAAGTTTAGGATTCTACCTCTAGCCAAAGAAAAAGGCGTTTATAGGGTTTCAGAATATTTGAGCTGGTGTTTTCACCAAGTTCTGTAGAAAATTTAGCGAACGGGTGAGCACAAAGATGCCATCCGCAATAGGTATGCCAATCCTTTTCATTGCTATTGGCTTATTTCCTTTTTATTGATATGATAATTTGTGCAGTGAGCTTGAGGTTGCACTGTATATACTATATAGTTTCGGAGAAGAGAAAGAGAAATGAGATGGAAATGGTAATGGTGAATGAGATATACATGGACATGATCAACGACAAGTTTGCTTATGATCTCGTCCAGTTACTGCTTGAGGAAGATCCCACTCCAGCTCTCTATGATAGAAAAAATCTCGAGAGAATATGGGAAATTAAACATGAAACCACAAACCCCTAGACTAGACAATGGTTCGACATGAAGTGTTCGATTGCTCAAACAAAATCAAGGCGAGAAATGGAGCACTACATTGAGCTTCACAAAATTCCCAGCGATGCCAGTGAGTTATGTTAAATATAATGTAACCTCAACATGCTGATTGTACATTGCCAGCTGTCCTGGCCAGTTGTAATTTCTATTCTTGATTTTCTTGAGCCTATTTAGATCAACTATTTCCCTTTGCATAATACTTCTTCATTAACTTCTTCATGTACTCATTTTGTACTCTTCTTCTTATATTCTAATATACTATTTTCTGTTCTATTCTTTCTCTCTACATTTCTTGCTTCACAATTTATCATGGTATCAGAGCTACAGTAGTAAGCCTCTTCACACAGGCTAGAGAGCAACACGATCCTCAAACAAGCGCAGAGCTTACACAGATATTGAGAGCATTCGACACAGACTTTTCACAAGGCTTGGAGAGCTGTCCGTCATACTCTCGAAAGATCCTCGCAGGAAACTTCCACGAGGAAGAAGACCGTCATATGCTCAAAAGATCAGCGTAAGAATCTCACGCGAGGTCACAGAGCGTACTACGCTCGAAAGTTTCAAGGAGCAGAAACATGAGAAGGAAGCAGAGACTGAGAAGGAAGAAATAGTAAAGATTCTTGTTCAATTTTCAAAGAATCATCAAAGATTCACGAAGAAGAGCAATAGGAGGCGGGAACTCTTGAAGAATTCAAATCATTTGTTCAAATTCATGAAAGATAGTTGCAGAAAGAAGAAGCGTTTAAAGCATTTCAGAAATCGCTCAAATTTGTCAAAGATTGCAGCAGAGAACAAAGAACTCGTGAAATTCTTTCAAATCTTTGAAAGATTCACAAATTTTTCTTCCGCAAAAGAAAATCCTTACAAAGGCAGTAAAAAACGCGTCTCAGGTTCAAAGAACAACCGTCGCGGCCATAAGATTTGTCCTGCGAATAGATCTGAGGCAAAAATTCAGTTCAGAAGGGACGAAGAGAGCATAGAAAAGGCAAAAGAATTTCAGCCATTAGATCTTGCGTAGAGGACCGACAACCGTTGGATCAGTGAGAAAGTGCATGAGGTTTAGTCCTCTGGAGAGCACAGGAGAAATTTGACTTGCGAAGTCACGAAATCATCTGGACCATCCATCAAGAGACATGTGGCGACATCTCGAAATTTCGCTGACTCGCAAGGTGTAAAGGTCAGAAGACTGCCGTGAGAATTCGTGAATTGCAAAATCACGAGTTATTCTAGACCATTGGATCGAGATAGATCGTGAGCCGTCGATATGATCCAATTGAAAAATTGGGGATCGGGTGTTGGACGAGCGACTGAGACTGCTCTCCAAAACCCTGATACGCGAAATCCCGACATCACAAATCATGAAATCCCAAGAGGATTGTGAGCCGTCCATCTCAGAGGACAAGTGGCAGCAGATCCAAGTGCCATCATTTCGACATTTCAGAGTTCGAGATATCGGAGGTCTTGTTGACGAAAGGTCATGACACTCCACGGTGAAAGTCCCGAAATACCAAAAATATCACAGCCGTCCATTCGTTCGGACACATGGCGGAGATCGAGGAAAACATCGACATCTCGACTACCGAGGTTTCAAGTAGACAGAGGATTTGGAGTCGCAAGTCGCAAAATCACGAAACGACGAGGACCATCCATCTTAAGGGGACACGTGGGAACAAGATAGGCCTTCTGGGAAAGTCCCGAAAGGAAAGGGCCATCAACATTTCGGTAAATCGGAGATCGGGGAATCAAGGAGTCTGAAGAGCTCGCTAACAGGGTTCGCGAAGTCGCGAAACCCAGAATCCTGAAATCCTGAAAGGATCTGGACCATCAGATCATCAGTAGATCTGGACCATTGATTGTCCAACAGGCACATTTGATATGTGGAACCAGATCCAGCAGACCTGTCCACCATGACTAATCAACAGAAAATTGCTCAGGCAACGCAAAGAAACAGAGAAAATAAAGCTAAATTTTGGATTCAAAATTCTCTGGATGACTCGATTTTCTCAAAAATCACAGGCGCTGGTACTTCAAAACAGGCCTGAGACATCCTTAAATATTCCTACCAAGGAAATGATAGGGTCAAAACAGTTAAACTGTAGACCTTGAGAATGCAATTCGAGACTCTAAGGATGATAGAGTCCGAAAATGTGGATCAGTTCATGACCAGAGTCATGGGCATCGTGAACCAGATCAGACTGACTGGTGAAACCATCACTGATCAACGCATTGTTGAGAAAATCCTCAGAAGTTTACCAAAGAAATTTGAAATGGTTGTAACAACGATCCTTAATCCAAGGATCTGTCAAATTTATCAACAGCTGAATTAATTGGTTCTCACGGTGACACATGAGACCAGACTGTATCTTACAGATGAGTCAATCTCAATGCTTTCAAAACTCAATTCTCCTTGATGAGAGAGGAAAAGCGAGAGAGGTCACCAAAGAGAGCGAGGAGCAATCAAGTAACCCTCACTCCAGTGGAAGTAACAGACAACAATATCAGAATCAAAATTTCCAGGTCAAGAACAACAACAAAAAAATCAACATCAAAATTTCCAACCTCTGAGGCCGGGAAAGATCAAATGAGAAATCAAGCATACAATGCTATTACGCAAAGTATGGGCACTATGAATGCGAATCGAGGGAAAACGAATCATCTCTCAGGAAAAGCAAAAGTGTCAAATCATACGGGAGAAAACCTAGGAGGTATGTTTATCTCATGCCACAAGACTGAAGAAGAACAACCTAAAGATCTGCAGTTTGCTAGACAATGGATGCAACAATCACATATTGGTAACAAAGATTTTACTTTCATGCATTGTTATTCCTCATATAGTATTACACTTGGAAGTAAATTCTTAGTCAAAGTTCAAAGGAAAGGCCATTCCTATTCTTACTAAACATAATTTAAAGAAAGACATAAACAACGTCTATCATGTTCGAGATCTAAAACATAATTTGCTAAGTGTAGAATGAGTTCATTGAACATGGATATAAGGTACTTTTGAGGGAGCATCATGCAAAATATATCACAAAAGCCCAACAGAAAATTGATTTACGAAATCCACATGACTCAGAATAGAATGTTTCCCCTTACCCTCGGAACTACAAATCTGAATCAACCATATGCACAAAGTGCATCAACCTTGAATGAAAAATATGGTTTGGCATACAAGATTTGGACATCTACCATTTCAGTCTAAGTCTTCTTCGGAGAACTCCATTGTCAAAAGTCTTCTATGGCCCAAGAGAAAATTCCCCTATCTAGGTCATGCATACTTGGAAAACATAAGAGAACTAGTTTCCACAGTCTTCCAATCAATCGAAACAACATCTTGAACTTGTGCACAGCGACCTATGTGGACCAATGCAAATAGATTCCATAGGTGGCTGACTTTTATTTTCTAATGTTTATTGATGATTTCCAGCTGAAAATATGGATCCTATTTTCACGAGACAAATCTGAAACTTTTGAAAATTCAAAGAATTCAAAGGTGCGTGAAAAGCAGTGGAAAATATATCAAAGCCTCGGGTCGGATGGAGGAGAATACAACTCCAAATAATTTTTCAAATTTCTGCAAATCACGAGGCATCAACATGAAAACTACAACCAAGTATGCTCCCTATGAGATGGGTGGGTGAAAATAATCGGAACAATAATGAATATGGCAGAACACTTCTCAAAGAGAAAAGTTTGTCCAATAGGTTTTGGGCTGAAGCGGTAGCATGCTCAATTTATCTTTTGAATGGATCTCCAACCACCAAACTAAAGCTAAAAGTCCCTCAAGAGCATGGAGTGGGACAAAGCTCAATGTTACGCATCTAAGGACATTCAGATGTATAGCATACACTCACATACCTTCGAATTAAGGAAGAAACTTGATGACAGAAGTTAGAAATGTATTTTCACTAGATATAGGTAAAACATCTAAATCTTATAGGCTTACAATCCAATCACCAAGAAACTAATTCTCAACAGAGATGTAAAATTTACGGAAAATCAATTCTGGAATGATTCAGAAAATCAACAAATGGGCAGTCAAAATCCATTCCTGCCAAGTTAAGCCTTGAAATTAAGGACAACAAGTACCTCAAACCTTCTTCCAAGATTGCAGTACAAAGACAACCTGAAAACACTCAGGATAACTCAACTTCCATTGAGAGAATCATTCTCACGAACCACAAAATCGAGAGAGACTTCGAGTTTGAGAGAAATCCATCCCGATGAGTTGGAGGACTTTGAACAACACAACCTTTTGCTTTAATGTCATGTCAACCTACATCTCTTAAAGAGGTAGCCTAAAGAGCCACAGTGGGTTCAAGCCATGAACCAAGAAATTGACTCCATTGAGAAAAATCCCGGACATGGGATCTTTTATTTTCCAAGTCACAAGAAAAGTATTGGTGTCAAGTGGGTTTACAAAACTAAACTCAATGAAAAGAGGCAGATTGAAAAACACAAGGCCAGACTTATTGCCAAAGGATTCTCATAACAACAGGGTACTAATTATGGTGAAACTTTTGCTCAGTAGCAAGATTAGACGCTAGACACTGTAGGGACTCTATTGGCCATAGCAGCCAACACAAATGGCAAGAAGTATACTAGATGGATGCCCGATCAACATTCCGAATGGTTTCTTAGAAGAAGAGGTGTATGTCGATCAACCACTTGGATTTGAAGTCCAAGAACAACTAACCAAAGTATATCGGTTGAAGAAAGCCTTGTATGGCTTAAAACAGAAGCTCAAGAGCTTGGTACAACATAATTGACACTTACACGATCAAAAGTGGTTTGTGAGAAACCAAAATAGAGCCAACTCTTTACACCAAAACATACCAGCATGATAAAATTTTGATTGTATGTTTATATGTTAATGACATGATCTATACATGAAACCTTGAGTTAACAAATTTTAAACATGACATGCAATCTGAGTTTAAGATGATAGATCTTGGCATAATGAAATATTTTTAGGGATTGAGGGTTCATCAATCAGCCAAAGGCATTTTTGTCTGTTGGCAAAAGTATGCAACAAACATCCTCAAAAGATTTAGCATGGAAGAATGAAATCCAACGAAACCCCCATACCACCAGGCAAAAAATTGAGCAAGAATGATGAAGGTCCTACAGGTGGACTCTACCACAGCCACAAAAAGTTTAGTAGAAGGTTTGTTGTATCTTACAACAACTAGGCACGACATTATGTATGTAACCAACCTTGTTTCTAGATTCAACCCTGTACAAAAGTTTAGTAGGCAGTTTGTTGTATCTTACAACAACTAGGCCTGACATTATGTATGTAACCAACCTTGTTTCTAGATTCATGGAATCGCCCAAAGATTCTCATTGGAAAATGGCGAAATGAATTTTGAGATATGTTGCAGGAACTCTCAATTTTGGCTTATGGTACACTAAATATGATAGTAATCAACTTTCTGGTTACACAGACAGTGATTTTGTAGGCAACCTAGATACCAGGAATAGCACATCTGAACATGTTTTTCAACTGGGCACGAACCTGATCTCATGGGCATCAAAGAAGCAGCCAATTGTTTGAATATCTTCTGCAGAGGCAAAGTATGTCGCTGCTACCTCAGCTTCCTGTCAAGCTGTGTGGCTGCGAAGAATATTGAAAGATATGTCACATACAAAAAAGGATCCAACTCCTATATTCTGTGATAATACTTCAACAATTGCTTTATCTAAAAATCATTTGTTTCACAAGAAAAGAAAACACATTGACACTCGTTTTCATTTCATACGCGAGTTAGTCAATAACGGTGATATTGCACTACAATTTTGTGGTTCTCGAGATCAACTTGCTGATATCTTTACAAAGCCACTAGGAAAATCAGTTTTTGATTTTCAAAGACAAAACTTAGGTATAATCAGTGCTGATATCTGTAACTGTTGAGTTTAAGAGGGAGTGTTAAATATAATGTAACCTCAATAGGCTAACTGTACACTGCCAGCTGTCCTGGCCAGCTGTACTTTCTATTCTTGATTTGCTTGAGCCTATTTAGCTAAGCTATTTCCCTTTGCATAGTACTTCTTCATTAACTTCTTCATGTACTCTTATTCTTATATTCTAATATTCTAATATACTGTTTTCTGTTCTATTCTTTCTCTCTACATTTCTTGCTTCACAATTTATCAAGTTAGATGTAATTGCCGAGTATACTGTAATTCAAGATGAAGATAAGATGAAGCAACATTTGAAAATGTTGTGTGATTACATTTCAGAAAGATCGATAAGAAAGAACCAGTACTGGGTGACAACATGGAAGAAAATTAATGTTCTGTGGCTGTGTTGCCAATTTCATGATAAAAACATATAAACATTCAGATCTTTACGTGGCTTCAGATACTTCAACAGACTTATCTACCATATGAATTTTTCCCTTGAAAGCGATCCATCAGGAAGGACATCAGAGAGTTGGGTTCTTGGATAACTGTAAGGAAATGGCGAGGGCATGCTGGTGTACACGTATTTGAATAGTAAGGGTTTTCTAAAAATCCAGTCGGTTATGCCACGAGTTATTAGTTTGGGTTAACTAAGAGCCAGTGGAGTTACTTCTAGTTTTGACTGACTATTCAAATAAATGTACAACATCATGCCCATTAACCCTAAATTTGCAGGAACTCCCTCTGAACGTTTTACTACCAAGTCAGATTGTCTCATGCCAATGACGTCAATCGCCCTCGTCATTTCCTTAAAAACATCCAAGAATCCTAAGTCTCTGATGTCTTTTACTGATGGATTGTTTTCAAGAAGACAATTCATATGGGGGATAAGTCTATTGAAGTATCTCAAGCCATGTAAAGATCTGAATGTTTGTATGTTTTGATCATGAAATGGGCAACACAATCGCAACAGGTTAATTTTTTTCCATATTGTTTCTTTCTTATCAATATTTCTGAACTGTAATCATCCAACCTGTTCAAATGTTGCCTCATCTAGCATACTTTTCATTTACATCTAACTCACCAGCGTTGCTAGAAATTTTGTGAAGCTCAATGTAGTGCTCCATTTCTCGCCTTAATTCTGTTTGAGGAATGCCACTCTTCATCTCGAACCATTGTCTAGTGTAGGGGTTCGGGGCTTGATGTTTAGTTTCCCATATGCTCTCCAGAGTTTTTCTATTGTAGAAAGCCTGAGTGGGTTCTTGCTTGATCGGTAACCGGACGAGATAGTAAGCAAACTCGCCACTGATAATGTCCATGTATCTCTCATTCACCATGACCATTTCCATCTCATTTCTTCTTCTCTTATCAGAAATTTATACAGTTCAACGACTAGCTTATTAGGAAGAATACTCGATGCACAAAAGGAAATAATGCGATAGCAATGAAAATGATTGGCATAACTGTTGAAGATGGCATCTTTGTGCTCTCTAGTTCTCAAGAGAACTTGGTGGAAAAACTAGCTCAAATACTTCGAAACCCTGCAAACCCCTTTCTTAGCTAGAGAGGTACAATCCTAGAGTTATTATTTTATTGGTAGGAGAGGTAGATTCCTGATAAACACGAATGGTTGTGACAAGTGACGTCGACCTAACCCTAAACTAAATAACTATCGTGTAACAGATATATCTTTAGATGAAGAAACCACCGAAAACCGCTTATAAATAAGTTATTTCTAACCACTGTGATATTATTTTTCAATTATATTTATTCTGTTTTCTTTCATATAATTTATCATAATCCAGTTTTTAATCAGAAGTGGGGATAAACTGGTTAGTGATCCATAAGAATCTCATACTGTTAACCTGTTTCCTTAATATAAGGAAAAACCAACTCTTAACCAAATAAAATAGTTTTAACTCAAACTCTAAGACCACAATGATACCTAATCTAGAAAATGCAATCCCTCATTTTACTCAATGAATGATATATAATTTTAAATGCTATATATGTAAGATGTTGGAAATAGTAATTACAAGCGAGATCTTCATATCTAGGCCTATTTGTGAGTTAGTCAATTTGTTTCAATTTGTTTGTGAGTTGTCTATTAGCGGAAGTTTGCAAATGTAAATTGCAAGTTTACTCAAACTTAGTCTAAGTCGTCAAGAAGGGGAGTTATAAATGGAGTGGATCTTTATCTTCTTGAGTTCAGTTAAGTAGTTAAAGAGTTAGTCGTATTAATGATCATCTTCAATCTTGAGTCAGTCTTACTTTTACATGAAGTCTTAGTCGAAGTCCATATAATTCGAGAAGTCGAGTCTTTAGAGAGATGAACTTTGGCTCTGTTGATTTCAGAGACACAAAGCTTGTGCTCAGACTTCTTCAAATCCCGAGCTAATGCACCAAAGCTATTAATATCAAGTAGTTTGTGTGTTGAAAATTCATGTGTATTTTGAGCTTATGTCATATTTATGAGTTTATGTGCTAACTCTGCATCCATAAATCATTTCATTAAGTGTGTTTTCACAATGTGAAACAAATAGTGCATGGGTAGTTAGTCTTAAAAAAAACTCTGTTGCCAGGACTTTGTGGCACACAATATTTGAAACTGCATTGTGTAGAATAGTATGTGCGCATCATTGTTCCACATCTAGGTTGATCAAAAGAAAGTTGATCAAGATGAGGTTCTATCTGAACAAGTTTATTAGAGCAACAACTATGTTGAAAAGAGAGATATGACTTCTACCAAAAATCTACAACCTCCCAATTTTACAAGAAAGAATTGTGAGATGTGTTCCTTGACCATGAAGGCATTGTTCTAAGGTCAATATGTATGGGAGATAGTTGAAAATGGTTATGTGGAACCAGTAAATTGGACGACACACAATGCCTTCACACAAGCTCAGAAGGATGTCTTGAAAGATCAAAGAGAGAATGATGGAAATACAATGTTTTACATACATCAAGACATGCATGAGAGCATACTCCCAAGGGTTGAATCAAAAAAGCAAGCCAAGGAAGGATGTGACATATTACAAACCTCTGATTAAGGTATGGAAAAAATAAACACTTCAAAACTACAAATTCTTAGAAGATATTTTGAAACTATGTCAATGAAAGATTCACAGTTAGTAGATTCCTTTTATACCCATGTCATTGGCCCGATAAATCAGATTAAGTCTCATGGTGAAACCATAGAAGATAGAAAATTTGTTGAGAAGGTACTTAGGAGTCTTCCTCCTAAGTTTGATACCCTTGTTGTGAATTTAGAGAGAAAAAACTTGAGTCAGAGAACTGACAAATCAAACATTGAGTGCCATTAGCGTAAAAAGTGTGGAAATTATGCATATGAGTGAAAAAAGAGACAATATAATCAGAACAAGCAAGGTCAGGTTCATTCAAATAGTGAAAATAACCAAACCAATCCTATGTTTATGGTGCGCGCTGAAGTAATGCCTATAGTATCCCAGTTGAATGCAATGTTGCTAAATCAATCCCATGTGACTTATGGTATTTATATATAGGCTGCAGTAACCACATGAAATGAAACATAGAATTGTTTTCTAGTTTGGATGATTTTGTTCAAACCAAGGTTACACTTGGAACAAATATCCAAGTCACTTTCTTAGGCAAAGGCAATATAAATTGTTTAACTAAGCAAGGAGAAAAAACAATTATGCTTGGTGTATATTTTTTCTGGTTTGAAGAACAATATGATGAGAAAAGGACAATTGTTATAGAAAGGATATTGATTCTACATGGAGGTCAATCACTATGTGATTATGGATAAATTCCCAAGCAATCAACTTATTGCAGGAATCCATATGACAAGTAACAAAATTTTCCCATTGACATTGAAGCTAACCAAGAAGAAGAATACAACCCTAGTTGTTGGTAAAGGAAAAACTGTGCAATTAGACACCGCATTTACAACAAAAAGTGTGTGCAGTTCCGATGAAGAAAATAGTGCACGCAGTACCAAGAAAGGAGAAATTGGCACAAAAATACATTTCAGTTTGAACTACATGATAATTTTTGGCCATGGCATTTCAGATTTGGACATTTGAACTTTGGAGGTCTAATGTTGCTACACACAAAGGATATGGTAAAAGGTTTTCCATTGATTGAAAAACCAGAGAGGATATGTGAAGGCCGCATTTTTGGAAAGAAGCATAGAGAATAATTTCCAGTTGGCAAGTCTTATAGAGAAAAATCTCCATTGGAAATTGTAAATTTAGACATTTGTGGACCAATGCAAACTCCGTCTATAGGAGGCAGTACTTACTTTCGAACATTTATTGATGATTCCTCAAGAAAGACATGGATTTTTTTTCTAAAGCATAAATCTAACGCATTGGGTTGTTTTCAACAGTTTAAATCACTTGTGGAAAAACAAAGTGGATATTACATCAAGTGTCTAAGAACTGCCAGAGGAGGAGAATGTATCTGAAGATAATTTCAGAACTTTTGTAAAGTTCATGGCATCTATAAGCAATTTACCGTGCAATATAAACCGCAACATCATGGTGTTGTAGAGAGAAAGAACAAAACCATCATGAAAATGGCGCATAATATGTTTGCAGCCAAACATTTGTCAAATATGTATTGGGCCGAGGCAATAGCAATTGCAGTATACATATTGAACAAATGTCCGACAAAGAGTGTGAAGAACATAGTTCCTCAAGAAGCCTAGACAATATTAAAGCATAATGTGTCGCACTTAAAAGTTTTAGGTTGCGTCGCATACACACATGTTCCAGATGAAATGAGAAAGAAGATGGACAAGAAAGGACATACATGTATATATGTTGAGTAAGACACAAAATCATACAAGATGTATGACCCTGTCGCAAGAAAAATCATAATCAGCCGCGATGTTTAGTTCATGGAGAATGAAGCATGGAATGGAAGCATAACAAAGAGATTCAAAATTATTGATGCAATATAGCATGATGAAATAGAATATGAAGTGGTTCAAGCACCAACTACAACTACAAGCCAATGTGCAATCCCTTTTATATCTGGCACTGCGACGCAAACCACAATGCAAAATACTCCAGTGAGAACAACAGGTGTGCAGTCTACACCTAGAGCGCGTCAAACATCAACAGGCAATTTGAGTAGTTCTGTACATCTCGAGATCCAAGTTTAGAAAGTTTTTTACCAAGAAAGATAAGAATTTTGCGCGACATATATAATGAAGATGCAACAAATTCATTTTTCAGTTTTTGCTCTGTTTTCACAAATATATGATCCATTAACTTTTGAAGAAGATGTCAAAGATGAAGTATGGGAACAAGACCTGGATGAAGAAATCAGATGCATACAGAACAATCAGACATGGAAATTGGTAGATGTACATGAAGATAGGGATGTAATAAGTGTCAAGTGGATTTATTAAACCAAATAGGACGTAGAAGGAAATGTTTAGAAGAACAAGCAAATATTAGTTGCAATAGGTTTTACACAACAACCTATAATTGATTTCAATGAAACATTTGCACTAGTTGCACCCATGGACACAGTCAGAACTGTGTTAGCCATAGCCACGCAGTACAAGTGGAAAGTTTATCAGATGGATGCAAATTCAATATTTTTGAATGGACACTTATAAGAAGAAGTGTATGTGGATAAAACACAAGGCTATGAGGTTCCAAGACAAGAAGACAATGTGTACAGATTGAAGAAAGCACTGTATGGGTTAAAGAAAGCTCCTGGAGCTTGGTACAGTTGCATTGATTCTTATCTCACACATAATGGATTTCAGATAAGTGAAAGTGAGCCAACATTGTACATAAAAGAAAATCAACAAGGTAATATATTAATCGTTTTCTTATATGTAGATGATTTGATTTTTACAGGTGATTTTGGCATAGAAGAATTCAAGTGAGTCATGAAGGATGAATTTTAAATGACTCATTTGGGGCTTATGAGATATTTTTTGGGAATAGAAGTTCACGAGTCCAAAACTGGTATATTTATCTCACAGTCCAAGCATGCGCATGAAATATTGAAAATATTCAATATGATAAATTCAAAAGCGTCCCCAACACCTGTCATAACGAAATTGAAGTTAAGAAAGAAAGATAAAGGGTCCAAGGTGGACCCCGCAGTGTTTAAAAGACTGGTAGGTAGTCTTATGTATATCACAACGACAAGATTTGATATTATGTATGGAGTGAGCCTAATCTCAAGGTTCATGAAAAACCCAAAAGAATCACATTGGAATGAACGGAATTAAATAGTTTCCATTAACAGATGCATATAGTTTTATGAACACACCGGTGCGTACATATAAAGGACACACCGTTAGGTGTAACTTTTATATTCTAAACGATTCGTATATTTTTAGGAACACACAGGTGCATTCCCTATAACCAACACACTGCTGAAAAGAAAATATTTATTTACGTTGGTGCGTTCACAATAAACACATCGGTGCATTCGCTATCCGAAACACACCGGTGTGTTTATTAGATACATATAGATGAAAATAAATAGCTTCCATTCAACGACGTGTGTAGTTTTATGAACGCACATAAAAATGACGTACCATTAAGTGGAAACTATGTATTTTAGACGATGCTTCTGTTACATCGGACGCACCGGTGTGTCGTTGGTATGTACACACCGATGCATTCCGTAACATGTCGCACTATCGAAAAAATACTATACATGATTGGTGCACCCTATAAAATTTACACGGTGCACTGCGCACGGTGTGAGCTGAATGACTCGAATGCACCATGCAGAAAAAATAATAATTTGAAAAATAATGCAAATTTAACTCAATTTCAAAATTTAATCCACGAAAAAGGTAATGTACAAAGAAATAAAGTATTTTCCTCGACATTTTCTCATGGAGGAGGCATTGTTGGGAGGTAGTGAAAAAAATGAAATTTTCCCACCGTATGGGAATATTGGAATCCCACTAACCGAGAATCGATCGAAATAAATGCAAGCAACATAAGCACCGTGGAAAATGCACATCAATTGGGAAAAGTAGGCACGAGTGCTTGAGATATTTGTTTCACTCGAAATGGTAAAAATGGTTTTTTACTGCCGTTTTTGTTTTATTTAACCCTGTTGTAATGCATTCGCATTAAGCAAACTGGTGCACACAACTGCAGATAACACATCGTTAATTTAAAAAACCAATTGTGACGATGCACCATATGGAGCACACCAGAGAACCCTCATGACAAATGCACATTGGTATTTGTTTTGCGCCCCGGTGTGCCCGTGACGTGTGCAACGGGCCCATGATCTTTTTTATTGCTGGTTTTTATTTAAACCATGTTCCAGTGCACGCATGTTAAGCACACTGGTGTTGACTGATGCAGATAGCATACCATTTATTTTTAAAAACATGTGAGAATGCCTCATATGGAACAAACTAGTGCACCCCTAGGACAAAGTCACACTGTTATGCATTTAAAAAAAAATGCAGATTGTGGAGCTATTTGTTGTGCCCCGATGATGCAAGGGGACAACAATGCACCGGTATGCATTTTGGAAGAAAAACGAAAGACAGAGAACCTGTTTGTTGCACATGAGTGTGCCCTTTTAGGGTGCATCAGTTCTTTCAATATGATTTTATATGATGTGCACCATTGTTTTATTTGTTTTTTAAATAACTCTACAATGGCGTGCCATTGTATATTAACATCGATGCGTTTGTATATAGTGGCACACCGGTGTGGTATAGTCTCAGAAATGCACCGTTAAAAAAATGTCCGCTAAAACATCTGCTTGCGCATCTCCACTAGTGACCTCCTCTATAAAAAAAAATTGGGCTATTTTTACAGTGGCTTTTGCAAAAACCTCCTCTATAGGGTCATTTCCTTTTAGTGCATGGATATGGTTAAGATACTAACCTCCTCCATGAATCTCTGTTATCCACTAGCCTCCATAGGTCCATAACAAGTCTTCCCACAACTCGAGCATCTATGAGGCTCACATGAACGACTGCTTTGTCCATGTTCCCTCTCCTAGCTACACTCTGCTCTAGGGGTTGAAGGTCTCACCCCTATGCCATTGTCACGAGCATGCACCTCCTGGTGAGATAGTGTAACAAAACTACCATGCTACATTAGACTCTGAGTCAAGGCTGATAAAGCTACCTGTTTCTGCTACAATCCATCTGCAATGGGAGGATGCTGGGTAGGGGGGTTAGGCCTTCTCCTATTGGGGCGGGGACCTAGCAGGGGGTCTCTCCTAGGATTCTATCAGTCATGCGCATAACCTTGACCCACCCCTTGGAAATCACCAATGTCGAAGTAGTTCACATGGTGACCCAAAATAAATTTAACCCATAATTTCCTCAAAAAATATAATGGAACTTCCATGTTATTGCAGGGAGGTTTATCAAAGACCATGAACCACCTATCCATCGAGTTATCAAAAAATTATGGGTGGATGCACCAATCCATACAAATGCATTTCTTTTTGACATGTGGTTTTACTCTAGTTCGAGGATCAATAAAAAGAGACATCAAATTTTGTTTTGAAATATTCAAGTCTCTAACTTGGTTTCTATCAAGTCTAGAACTCTAAAGCTCGAAAATCCTAGCCATGTGTTTAGAAATAGTGGTTAATTTCCCTTGGGAACTTGGAATGGATGATACAATGGTTTCCAATGAAGTGGCCAAGGACAATCCCCTAGGTTCTTCCTTTCCCTTTAATTCATGGACAAGTGATCTCAAGGTGGCCAACCCCTCATCAATTTGTATGTTTATGTTTGGTGGTTGTTGTGGGTTGGGGTGTTCTATGCCTTGGTGTGATTGTGTGGGGTTTTCATTGTCTCCAGGTTCCATCGTAATATTTTCCTCTACAATTTAATAAGGCATGACATATAAATTAGGTCGGTTTTTATAATTAAAATAGAAATTTTAATTTTGAAATTTTGAAATTTTACATGTGGTATTTAAAATTAGGTATCTTTTATCGAATAAAATAAGCATTGTGCATTTTACAGATTAGGTATCAGGGTGGGTTTGATATGGATCCTAAATGAGAGTCTCTATGAGAAATAATATTACAGTGATTTGAAATAACTTATTTAACTTAGGCATGCTCCTTATCTAGCGATTTAGGGTTTATCCATTGCACAATAGTTATAGCAGTTTGGGGTTAGGTCGAGGCTCTCATGGCCCTTCATGTTTATAAGGATTCTACTTCGAGCCCCCAAAAAAAATATTTAGGATTCTACTTCTCTAACCAAAATACTACGTTTCTAGGGCTTCATGTTTATAAGGATTCTCCTTCGACCCCAATTTTTTTTTGGGATTCTACTTCTCTAACAAAAAAACGACTTATCTCTCTTAGTGGGGAGGGGACCTAGAATGGGGTCTCTCCTAGCAAGCTATCGGTCATGCGCATAACCTCGATCCACCCCTTGGAAATCACCAATGTCGAGGTAGTTCACATGGTGACCCAAAATAAATTTAGCCCATAATTTTCTCAAAAAATATAATGGCACTTCCCTGTTATTGCAGGGAGGTTTATCAAAGACCATGAACCACCTATCCATCTAGTTATCAAAAAATTGTGGGTGGATGCACCAATCCATACAAATGCGTTTCTTTTTGACATGTGGTTTTACTCTAGTTCGAGGATCAATAAAAAGAGACCTCAAATCTTGTTTTGAAATATTCAAGTCTCTAACTTGGTTTCTATCAAGTCTAGTCCTGTAAAACTCAAACATCCTAGCCATGTGTTTAG
>SNQJ01S0160100.1:0-13610 GCA_010110895.2 Picea sitchensis
AAATTTCCCATGTAAGATGAAAAACAATACCCTGATATGAGAACTTCAAAATCCCTTATGCAAGGATTTAATTCCATTAATGAATAGCTATTTCTCTTCATGATCCCCTATGCATGGATTTAGAACTACAGATTTAGTCTATTTCTTGAGTTGGTAATGCTCCAAAACGTGCCATAATTAATGAATCATGAGCAGTGTAGTCATACTTAGTAAGGGTTTTCTTGAACACTACATTGATTTAAGTAAATAGTAAGGATCATTCTTATATTGTTTGATAAATCCATATGAGTTTGGGATCAATATATTCAATCTCATACAAGATATAAATGAAACATGGTATTTATAGAGCTACATGCTATATTTTTCATATTTAAGTAAATAGCAAGGATCATTCTTATTGTTTGATAAATTCATGTGAGTTTGGGATCAATATATTCAATCTCATATGAGAACATGACAACAAGAACAGTTTTATTTTTAGCAAAAACACTTTTAGTAGTTTTGAATTACTTCACAACATTATATTTTACACTAAGGATTTCCAAATCTCCTCGCATGTTTTTCAAGAAAAATGTAAGAAGTATGACCAAAATGTAAAGGCCTCTCTATATTTGGACCCAATTGAGACAACTATCAGAAACAAAGATTAATTTGTAGGTAACCTAATGTGGAACATGTTGATGGTTGTACTTAAATTGAGCTAGATAAGTATCCAAACAAACTTTGACTTGTATGTTTATAGTTGCGGTAATATGAATTATCCTCGATATCATATCAAAGAGAATAATATGTTTTTTAGAACAACTAAATTACATGGAACCAATGTCTCATTAAAAAGAATAACACACTCATAGATTCAAATTTTTAGCATATAAACTAAAAGTTAAAATACATAATAGAAACATGCAAGAGATAGGTATTTCAATTACTATTTTATGCTTAAATATAAACCAAAGATAATGTTAATCACTTCACTTAATACTTCTAAAAATGTGGAAGAGTTATCCACAATAAAAAAAGAGATTAGAAAAAAAAAGCTTCATAATAAAACTACCCTCTAAAAAATAAAATTAATACTTTGAAAATGTGACAATGAAACCCTCTAAATTTTAATAAAAAAAGTAATCTTGCATTTCTAAACTACTAGTGAAACTACCTCTAAAAACAAAACTAATACCCTAACGAGATAACATGACAATGAAACCATCTAATTTTTGGTATAAAACTCATCCTGTAGTTCAATACTGCTTGCTAACACTAACTTACCCAAATCGTGTAACTATTTTGTGAATGACATGTGACATGCTTTCCTCCTGGTATGCTCTTTTCATAGTGATAAGTGGTGCTTCCTTCTTACCTATCCATTTATTCACGGCATAAACAAAGGATATTGTGTAGGTTTATTCTTCTCTACAAATTGTATCTTTGGATAAATATGCTATAGTAATTTTTATTTTTAAAACCAAATGTCTCCAAATTTTTCATAATGAAAAATATATAATCATACCAAATAAATAACTTTATGTAAGAATTAAATTTTCCTTTAAGGTAGGAAAGTTCAATTGCACTCCATGATGAGTTACATGAATTAAAAAAATTGTTAATAATAGTTTTTAAAAATTTCCAAGTTTTTCTAAAAAAAAATCGAATATTATTCAACTACATACCTACTAAATCAACTAGAAATTGTATCAATTTAAAAAAACATGTTTGATACCTAAATAGATAAAAATCAATACATTAACATAACACAAATATAAATACATGATGTTACTTGCAATTTCTTGGTCACATCACATAGGTTGAATAAATCATGAATTAATGTTACTAAAAATCAATTTCCTTGCCAATATAATTAAAAAAACAAATGAAACTATGACCCTATTTTGATTCTCAATATAAAAAAAGAGCATCCATTAGACTAGCATAGAAATATCGTAATAATGGATCTATTGATCATTGATGTAGGGATTTTTTAAGGATTTTTCGAAGGTCATAATTTTTTACTTTGTTAGTCGTTTGGGATGAAATTTTATAAGGAGTTGCGTCTTGAAGAGTTCACTGCCATGTCGATTTGATCCTTCAGAGTGTCGATTTGATCCTTCAAATTGATCATCGCTTCAACACTTTTCTAGGACCAAATTCCTTCATATAGGGCCTCAAATTGGGGTTTTAGTGTTTTTACGAGAATTTTTAATTTTTCAATTATCAATTATCTCTTAGTTTATGAACTTAATCAGAAAATCGAGTTGACAAATAGTGTCGCTCTAGTTAGCTATTATTTAGTGGTTAGTTTTAGAGTCATGCGAGAATTTCCTAAATTTAGTTATTTTTCTAAAATTAGTTGTTTTCGAAAATCTCAGATAGTAGTTATAAGGGGTTAAACTTCCATTATAATAATCAGGATGGAGAAGGAATAAAAGAGAGTTATTTTTCATTCTTGGGTGTTTGCATGGTTTTTAGATCTCATGAATAAATTAGAATTTATTGACTACAACATCTGATATCATAGCAAAAAGATGACTCGAAGAAGAGGAAAAGCAAATCTTGCTCAGATGCATCAAATACATCAAATACATAAAGATATACAAAACCTCCAAAACAAAATAACATATCTTACAAACGTATTTACTAATCAAAAAAATAATACAAAGAGGAGTGTCCCATAAGAAGACAAACCAAAAAGATGTAGATTAACATATAGATCATACTATTCAAACTAACAAAAGGAATCATATCTTGCACACCCAACAGATATTATGCATTGATCAGACATAAAGCATTTAGTACACCTGAGTGGATTTCCCTACCGAAATTTCTTCATCACTACATCAAGATATGATTCCTTTCGTTAGTTTGAATAAATCATTTCGCATCCACCGACATGAGACAATTATATGCATCTCCACCACTGACGAGACGTGTTGTAGTTCCATTCATTTACAAAACAGTGGGCATTCATGGATTTGACTAAATGTCAACGTTCTTGGATGCCATAATGGTCACAAGTTGTACCAAAAGTGGTTTTCATTCACACTGATTTGACAGATTTTTATTATTAAGCATTTGGCATTTATGTACATACACAAATGTTATGAAAAGCTTCATGTCCTTGGATACTTTTGTCATTAAAATTTTAATAAATAGTAGTTTTTGACAATGGATTAAAATAAAGTATTTGATATTTTTTATTATCTTAGGCCACACGAAAGTATTAGTGTTTTTATTGACAGTTTTAATATTTTAAAAATTAAACCACACAACAAACTTAACTTTAGCTTTCAGCTTTATGAAGAGAGTGTAAACCTATATTTTACATGGGAACCTTCCTTCTATAATGTGTTTAAAGGCAAGGTGGGCTTCTAACTCCTTTCCTTTATGTCAAGAGAGTATTTCACTCGCCTACTTGTAAAGGATGAATGTCATATATCAATGTTTTTTATATTTACACATTATGGGATGCTTTTGATGCAGATGATCATTGAAATTTATAAAGGTGTTTCTTGGAAAGTTATGGGAAAATGTCATATATCATTATTTTTATATATACATCATGGGATGTTTTTATGTAGGTGATCATTGGAATTTATAATGTTGTTTCTTATAAATTTAAATTTATGGACATTAACTTTTAGCAAATGAGGTCTAACAAGTTGGAGGGTGACGGTGGAAATCTATTAGGAGATCAAAGCGTTTGGTCCTGGGTGACGGTGTGGGCTTCGAAGACCTCTACATGATGTCTACCTGTTCACTGGTGGGTCGTTTCTCCTACAAACGTTTAAGCCCTCAACCACTGGATGACTGGATTAAGATTAAGTGGTTACCTCTTATAGGTTATTCACCGGAAGTCCAGTACCTCAAAAAAGGTTGGCTTTGTTTTCATTGTAAATCTCCTGAAGACGCTACTCTTTTACTATCTTCTTTGTGGGTCTATGGTGGAAGTAGCCTCATGCTCAAGCGTTGGAGACTAGCTTTCAATCCAGACACTGAGTTCTTCCAACTCAGACATCTCTGGGTGCTTCTCCCGGGCCTTCCACTGCATCTCTGGAACGAAGGAGCCATGACAGCTATAGGCAACTCCCTGGGAACGTTCATTGCTCTTGACACACATTTGGTCAATGGTCCTTTGAGGAAAATGGGAAGAGTGCTCGTTGAGATGGACATAACTTTTGGACTGCCGGAAACATTGGAGATCGAATGGAGAGGGCGAAAACTAATACAGAAACTGGACTATCTCGGACTCCCTTTTCGTTGCAACCTTTGTCGTGAAACTGGCCATCTCCACAGATCTTGTCCTGGTAAGTCACCTATCGATCTTTCTGAAGATAGTGATCTGCACCTCAACCCTCCTAACTATATGGATGCAGACCCTTCCCTTGTTTACTTGGATTTTCCCCCTCTTCCTTCCTCTCTTCCCTTACCTGGGCAGGCTGAAGCTCTGTTGTATAAGTTGAACCAACTCGTCCATCCCTCTTTAAGTCACTTTCTGAAGTCGAGAAGGAATCCATAAATGGCTACCGTTGGCTCTCCTCTTCTTACAGTGAAAAGAACCCCCTCCCTGAGGTCGAGCTTCCACCATCTCCAGCCCTTACTAACCCCCCAGCTCATTGTCTATCTCAGACTGTTGGCCCTACTGAGTTCTCGGCATCTCCCCTCTTCGCGCCCTCCCTTCCCTCTTCACTTCCGACCAAGCTGCAAAAGCCTCTTTCTTCAATCATGGCCAGGCAGCAAAACCCTCCTTCCTCCTCCACTGAACAAGAAGTACCCCCACCGATCCTTCCAGGTTTTAGTCAGCTTGAGGAGGACGATGTAAAATTATTGGCTGCACTGAACTCCTCGGCCTCTACCGTTATCCTTCTGGACAACATCTCCCAGTTACCAGTTTATCGGGGTAAAGAACTCATTACTCCAGCCACAGAGACGGCTACTTCTTCTTCCTCACAACCCACTGAAAAATATGCAAAAGATTTTGCTTGGTCACGAGGCATCGGAGCTGAACTCTCCCCTCTCCAGACGCGAAGTACCAGAAAGAAAAAGGAGCTATTGAGCCCACAACAATCTGCTTCTGTCATTCCCACCCAGGACGGAAAGGCCCTTAGAGAAATGAAGGCCTTGGCACGATCTAAGTAATGATTGTGCTCTCCTTAAACATTCGAGGGATCGAAGGCCCCCTCAAGGCTGCTTCCTTCCAAAGACTGCTGGAGAAATCGAAGCCGAATATCATCTTTCTCCAAGAGACCCTCACGTCTGATAAAAAATCCAGAGATTTCGTGCATCAATTTCGTACTTCTTGGGTTACTGTGGCTGCAAGCTCCTTAGGAGACTCCAGCGGCTTGTTGGTGGCTTGGGATCCTGACCTTTTTGAGTTGAGACCCTTCCTGTCGAGGGGGGGCATTCTGTTAATAGGCCGCTACTTAGCTACAAGTCAGGAGGTGGTGTTTCTAAACGTCTACGGCCCCTGCTCGAACAGACCGCTTTTCTGGAAGCACCTGGCAAATAGTGGTCTTCTCTCTTTATCGAACCTCATTCTTGGAGGAGATCTAAAGATTATTTTGTCGGCAGAAGAACACTGGGGAGGATCCTTCTTGCTGAGTCCTACTGAAGCCTCCTACAGAGAGCTCTTCGCCTCGAACAATCTGATTGATGTCCAGCTGACCCGTCTGGTCCCAACATGGTGAAATGGGCGATCAGGTCATGACGCTATTGCCAGATGTCTGGATCGGTTTCTAGTTGCTGATGCTTTCCTGTCTTCTTCAACTTTTCCAACCTCGTGGGTGGAGTTTCCCTTCGTATCGGATCACGCCCCAATCCTCCTTCAGTTGTTGCCCCCTGCGCTTCACCGATCGACTCCCTTCAAGTTCAACCACCATTGGATTCTATCTGAGGACTACTCTGCCTTAGTCCATGATGTCTGGATGGACCTTCATTTCCTTGTCGAAGACAACCCTCAGCTACGTCTCGCCTAGAAGCTAAAAGTCCTCAAATCAAAATCAAAATCGTGTTACAAGGAAATAAAATTAGCGGAAAAGGCCCGTTTACAAAAGCTGGAGTCGAAGATAACTAAACTCATTCTTATTTCAACTACATCTGCCTTGAATATGGAGGAGACAGCTAGCCTAAAGTCGCTAGAATCTAATAGAGCCTCCATCCTTCACGATGAGGAAAATGTTTGGAGACTGCGCAGCCGTGCAACGTGGCTGAAGAGTGGAGATTCAAACTCCAAGTTCTTTCACAGAGTGGAAAGTTATAACAGAAGTAAAAAGACCATTTGGTGAATTGATAGAAACGGGGATGGGATCATTCGCGGGCAGGAAGCGTTAAAGGCAGCGACAGCCTCACATTTTAAAATTCAATACAAAGCTACCAGCAATCTCAATCTCCTGGAGAAGGCCTCGACAGCTAGCCTCTTCCCACATATAATTTCTACAGAGGCTGCTACTGATATTTTTAAACCCGTCACACTTTCTAAGCTCAAAGACATTCTGTTACATATAAAAAAAGAGAGAAGTCCTGGGCCGGATGGCTGGATGTCAGAATTTTTCATTTTCTTTTTTGATCTCGTAGGCGCGGATCTCCTCCAGATGGTGGAAGACTCTCGCATCAAAGGAAAGATTTCTGGAAGCCTAAATTCCACATTCCTGGTCCTGATTACGAAAGAAAACAACTCGCTCTCCTTCAATGACTACCGACCGATCTCCCTTTGCAACCTCATCTATAAGGTAATCTCAAAAGTTATCTCTAACCGGATCAAGCCCTTCCTTGGAAGGAGTCTCTCAGCGGAACAACTCGGATTCTTGAAGGGCAGAAGAATCCAGGATGCTATTGGAGCAGCCCACGAGTGCATCCACAGCATCAAGCAGAAAAATTTTAAAGCACTGGTCATGAAGCTCGATCTCAAAAAAGATTTCGACAGTATTGATTGGGAGTTTTTGAGGCTAATTCTACATGCAGTAGGTTTTGGAGACAAGCTTACAAATTGGATTCTAGCCTGTGTCACTAGTACTAATTTTGCAGTAATAATCAATGGAGAGGCTACAAGATTTTTTAAAAGTGAGAGGGGGCTCTGTCAGGGATGCCCACTCTCCCCCTATCTCTTTATCTTGATTATGGAAGGCCTCAGCCTCCTTCTCACCAAAAGCTTCACTGAACACCACATTTCCGGCATAAAGGTATCAAAGTTCATTAAGATCGTTCATCTTATGTTCGTCGACGATGTTCTCCTCATGAAAAAAGTTGATCTAGCGGAGTGGTTAGTAATCCAGGACGTGCTACTTCTCTTCTGCTCTGTCTCGCGACTTTCCATCAATCACTCTAAATCCTCAGTCCATTTCTGGGGACTAACGGAGCCTGAACTTCTTAGCTTCAAAGACTCCCTTCCCTTCACTTTTATCGACCTGAGTGAAGGCTTCAGGTACCTTGGTTTCTAGCTCAAGCTGGGAGCCTCCTCTCTTGATGATTGGTGATGGCTTGTAACAATTTTTGAAAGAAAAATAGGCTTCTGGTGCAATAAATGGCTATCACTTGGTGGTCGTTTCACCCTGGTTAAATCAGTGCTAGAAAGCCTTGCGGTTTTCTGGATGACCCTGGAGGGGGTTCCAAATAAGATCATCAATACTCTTTGAAGACTCTCTTCCAACTTTCTGTGGAATGGCCATGGGCGTAAACAAAGTTTTCACCTCTGCAGTTGGGAGACATTGTCAAAACCTCGAAAGCCAGGTGGCTGGGGTCTTAAAAACCTCTCCACCTTCAACACAACCCTCCTGGCTAGCTATTTTTGGAGAGCAGTTACTCACGACAGCATTTGGCACCGAATCATTGTGGAAAAATACCTGGGCTCCCTGCAACTTTGTGACTGGCTTCGAAAATCAACCTTTTAGCTAAAGAGGGCTTCCTCGTTCTGGAAGGGCCTGGTTGCTTCCTCTCCTGTGATTCTCCATTGGCTCCGATGGAAGCCTGGCTCTAGATCGGAGATTATCATTGGAAGGGATAAGATCATTGGGCTGGAGGACAGCTCTCTACTCTCTCCGACTCTGTGTTTGAAGCTCTATTCATTAAACTTTCTGTACTTAGCACAGGTTAGAGTTTCGATTGGCGCCCTCTCTCCTTCGGATAATTGGATGGGAAGCAGTGACCTGTCTTTATGTGGATGGTGGGCCACCGAATGGAACTGATTCACTTCTGCACTTAGAAGCACCGACATTTCCCTTATAGATGAGCCAGATTCTCTGTTGTGCGTTGGAGGGGATGCTATGGGCATCATATCAATAAAGAATCTTTATGATGCTCTTCTAAAACAGTTGAATCTTCGATCCGATTACTCATGGTATCTCCAGCTGTGGAATTGGGATGTCCCCCTAAAATACAAAATTTTTATTTGGCTTGCCGGTAAAGAGAAGATTTTATCATGGGAATTGCTCCGCCGGAGAGGCTGGGAGGGGCCCGGAATCTGCCCACTTTGTTGCTGTGTGTCTGAAGACATTCACCATCTTCTGGTTCACTGTGAGTTCACGAAGGAAGTCTGGAACAGTCTGCTCAAGCATTTTACTCTTCCCTTTTCCTGGAGCGGAGTCATAATCTCAGATTGTTTTAATTCGTGGAACATACAAAACTCCTCCCCGATTTGTATGGCCGCCCACGTCTGCTGGCAAATCTGGATTGAATGGAATGGAGCGTTGTTTGAGGATCGGCCTCCTTCCTCGCTGGCTATTATATACAGAGTTTTGGCCACCTTCAACTGGCAGTCGTCTACCGTTAAACCTTTCCTCTACAAAGTGATTGATCTTAAGCTGCCTGAAGGGTACACCCTCGCCTGCTTTGACAGAGCAGCACAGTCAAATGGTTTATGCTGTGGGGCTGGAGGTATTTTCAAAAATCATCTGTCGAGAATCACAAAATGGTTTCTCAACTACGGTGTGGGTACAAATACTAAAGCCGAGCTTATGGGGATTTGGGCTTCCCTCACTCTAGCTTCCATTTGGTCTATAAATGACTTACTCGTCCTTGGTGACTCGAGAGTCATAATCGACTGGATTACTCAAAAATCCAAGCTTCATTCAGTCCATGTCGAATGCTAGAAGAAAAAAACGTTGGATCTATCCAAAAGATTCACTAACATCAACTTCCATCACATTTCCAGATCATACAATAGAGAGGCGAACGCTCTCTCAAAGAGAGCGCTAAATGAAGAGGCAGGGAGACTCTCGATCTTCCATTGTAATAGAGGGATAGAGAGTCTTATTTCCTTCATTAGTATCTATTGATCGATGACTGTTGTCCCTCATTACTGTAGATAGTTGACAGTTTTTTGATAGTCTCTTGAAAGATTTTTTAGTTTTTTCACTTCCAATTTTCTCTCCGCATCGAGGGTCTTGCCCCCAACATTGAAGTAGGGCTGCCTTGTTCGTATTGGTCGATTCGTTGCTTTGTGCACTGATCACAGTCCAAAGCTCGCTGCAACTTCTTGTAAATGAATTTATACCATATATAAATTCGAGAAAAAAAATTCATGGAAAAAAAAAAGTTGGAGGGCAAAATTGACATTGTAGTGAGAAGGGAATTTGTTTTTTTAATAGTTGATAAAGATATGAACTTGTACAAGGAAATGAATTTATTGGAAGTTGTGTATTGTTACGAGGAATTGAATACATTACATGTGGAGTTGTTTTAGGAGTTATACTGGTTTTCAAACATGATCAAGATGAGGGAAGTTGTTGGATCATCTATTATACTCATGAAATTGTTAATGAGAATGGACACTTCTCAGTATGGTTTTGTAAAAATATGACCAATCATGTCTCTATAACATAATTGGTCTAATTCCCAAGTTATAAAATCTGACATAATTGAAACATTAATGGCATAAGTCAAAGATATTGGCATCCAAAATGGAACCTAAACTTGAGCAACTATCAATATTGAGGAGGATCAATGATAATGGAGACAATGTTGTTGTTTGGTAGGTAAATTGAAGATGTTGCATTGAGTATGAACAACACTAAGCATTCTAGAAAGTTAAAGAAAAGTTGAGACTCTTATTGGGGTAGGAACATCCATAAAGAAATGTGAGTTGATGACATAAAGAGGTGTGGCGAGCTAGATAAAGTGACACCCTCAAAGAAACAAAACTAAACATAAAATCGACTCGACTTGATTAAATAATTGGCGCATTTTCATAGTTCCATAACGTAGGAAAATGTGGCAACGACCACCCAAGTTAGTACTGGAAAAAAATTACATAGATGATGCCACGAGAACTCCTAGATGGTTTGTTTGGTGCCATGTATGTGAAATGGAGCTATTCCTGTGTAGGCTCAACTTGAAGTTTTTGTTTCTTTTAAAAGTCTTCATGACTTTCAGAAAGGAGAACTAAGACATCTTGACTATGAAATGGATCTTGTTGTGCAACCAAAGAAAAAAAGAAAGCCAATGTATGAAGTTGGCATCAATCAAAAGAATCTAGATACAGCACGACCCCTATACTTCTTACAATATGTCACATAAGTATTCTTTTAAATGATTAAATTTTAACTTACAACTCCATTTAAAATATATTGATAAAATTTCTTCACTTGAACTTAATTGAATTTGAAATGTGCATTGATCTTGTAATGGGTCTAAAAATATCAGTTGTTGGATAAGAATTTTGGATGCAACTTTGAGAAATATCCTAAGTGTGTAGGAGATGCGCAGTAGCAGAGGAAAGAAGAGAAGGCAGGATCGAAGTGTGCAGTAAAGGCACATTCAGGATCAGAGTGTGCAGTAAAGGTGCATTTGGTGGTGCAAAAGGATATAAAACAAGAAGATAAAGTGGGAAATAAAGCAAGGAGATAAAGCAGGAAAATCAGCATGGAGGCATAAAGGAAGGAAAAGCAACCTGCAGGCGTAAAGTCAGGAAAAGCATGCACAAACCATGAGTTTTCATGAGTTGTCATAGGGTTTTTAGCCCTATTTTGATGTATAATATATAAAAGGGTCGAGTAGAGTAATATGATGATAGGTTGCTGAGAGTGAGAGATTAGATTGCTGAGAGATAGAGTTTATGTCTGAAGGTTAGGAGAGATTTTGCAGAGAGAGGYCTGCAMTRCAGAAYGACTAGGCTAGATATGGGATTATGAGATGATGTATCTACTGTAAGTGCAATGTGCAATCCTAAGACAAATTAATGAAGAATAATATAGAGTCAGTCATTGTGGACGTAGCCCAAAGATTGGGTGAACCACGTTAATTCTTGTGTCMTTTGTTGTGGTTGTTCATGAATGTTATGTTTATGCATGATTAGTTTAGATYTGTTTTTTATATGATTGATGCACAATAATAAGGGATGTTTTAGTGAATDATTTATGTTGCAATCYGCRTTRTCATGGTGTTGCATAATAKAGTTTATTAATTAATTAGAAGATAATAGACACAGAATATTGCACACATGGTACATAAGTAGTAATGAACATGTCAATGGCCTCACATCCCCTCATCCCTACATAAAATTAGTTCCTGCAGTCCCAGTAGATACCTCGGGCGAAACTTCATTTGCATGCAAGTGATGCCGAAAGGGCCGGTATCTGAAGGGTTTTGTTGGTTGGATAACTTGAACTTGGGGTCTTATAACTGGATGCCAACAAATGTTTCCGCTGCTGGGACCCGGAATTTGTGATTGAGGGAATGTTTTGGAGGCTGACTAAGAAAGAGAGCGTTGAATGGTTGGAAAGGAATGAACGAGAATTTTCCCATAAATAGAAGAGAAACCCTCGGATGAGCGATGAACAATGGATGCAAAGGTATGTGTACACAAAGATGCATGATATTTTCTTTGGATAATTTCTAATTATTTGAGCTGAATGGTTAGAAAGGTTAGTGGAGAATACCGAAAGATACCGAATTGTAGCTCCAAGCAACTGGACTCATGAGTTGGTAAGACAATTTATTTATGTAAGTTATAAGACTTCTCGCGTAGTTGATTTATGGCTAAATAGCATACCGGTGGGCTATATTACTGAATTCGCAGTAGATTGTACCCAGTCATATAGTGTTGCAGAGATAGATTTCTTTAAGGGTTCACGTGGAAGGTTTATGAAATAATTGAGTATGTGGATAAAGATGTTGTTATGCGACAAATGTGTGACGACGATGAAATCTAATTGCTAAGGGATTTCATGCACATAGGGGAACTGAGGGATGACCAAGGGAAGGTCTGAAGGTAGGAAGGATTGAGGAAAAAGATGAACAAGAAAGGGAGGGAATAAGGATGTAGAGAAACAAAGAAGGTATATCAGAAGGAGAAGACAAATTTGGGGTACTACGTAATGGAAGAAGGTATAAGAGGTTGAATATTGGGGCTAAGAGAGGAGAGTATCATAGTGACTATGAGAAGGGAGAACCCTGTGCACTAATCCAGATCATAGAGATATCGTGCATAAAAGGAGAGTAAGAGGATTCTCAGTGCAGTCTTATAATAGAAGAACCGATAAGTGCTACTCAGGCTGGATCATGTGTCGAATCCATGACCCTGTGTGCCTCACTGAGATATGAGGTAACATTTGAGTATTTGTCAACAACACTTATAGTTAGCAGAGTAAGTCATAATAGTAGTAGTCAGAGTAGCAAAAGGATTCCATCGAGACAGAGTCAACCAACATTGTCGAGGAGAGGTATACACAAAATAAGTTGCATGGTAGGGTTAGATAATACCTTGAGAATGCTTGAGTTCTAGGGGGTTGGTTCAAAGGACCCAAAATAACATTTGTTTTTATGTCAGACAATTTAGGCTGCGAAGAATGTCCAAGATGAGGCTACCAAGATTGCGCAGTTGGAAAAAACATTTAGAGGTCGCACATTGGTCTGTTATATGAAACTGCAGAGAACTACACCATCAGGTCAAGCAAGGACTTTGGCAGAAATTAGATAAGCATTGTTGAAGGAGATCAAGAAGCCAAAGTCTAAATTGTAGTATATTACATAAGTGAAGGAAACCAAGCAAGTGAAAACTAAGTCAATTTGGGACTATGTTCAAATATTTACGGATGCGATGGGTCGGTTGACATTCCAAATTTCCGATCAACAACACAGGGAATGGTTTATTGCAGGACTATTGCCACACATTCATGGCTTGTTGATACAACATAAGGTTGCATTGCAGCCTAAAGCTTTGGAGATTGTGATGAAGCTGAAAGCATCTTGTAACAACCTTGGTTAAATAGATGCATAGGGATTATTAATCTGACTGTCCTGATATGTTAGTTAAACAATAATTATTTCTTAATAATATTAACTAATTAATCATTTATTAATTACTTGTTCATATCTGTCAATGATTAATTAATTAATTAATTGACGCATTAATTATTTGAGTAAATAATTAAAGGGGTTAATAATTTAATTTGCCACACATTCACGGCTTGTTGATACAACATAAGGTTGCATTGCAGCCTAAAGCTTTGGAGATTGCGATCAAGCTGAAAGCATCTTGTAACAACCTTGGTTAAATAGATGCATAGGGATTATTAATCTAACTGTCCTAATATGTTAGTTAAACAATAATTATTTCTTAATAATATTAACTAATTAATCATTTATTAATTACTTGTTCATATCTGTCAATGATTAATTAATTAATT
>SNQJ01S0160101.1:0-11381 GCA_010110895.2 Picea sitchensis
TCAGATGTGATCTTGATTTGACGGCTCAGATTACGTCGGGATTTTTCATATCGAGAAATCGGGATTCCTGTTGCATTGTTTCTTTGACATTTCCAACACGCGATCCTCGAAACTCCAATCAACGGTTCAGATGTGATCTTCATTTGACGGCTCATATTACGTCGGGATTTTTCATATCGAGATTACGCTCACTTCTCCTTGCACTTTAAAGAACGTGCAGGTTTTCCTCGATCCAATGGTGGTCGGAACCTATGCTCAGATCTGACACCTGAGATCTATTCTCCTCTTCAGCGCCCTCTTCTTGTCTTTCTTCAGATCTGACGGCCCTCATGCTGTCGGGAATTTTGGATGGGATCCAACGATCAGAAATTCTTCTCGGGCCTTCAATCATTCGATCTTCTTGAACTTATCTTCTCTTTGCCTATTTATCATCACTGTTGTACACAAGCCATCATTACTGTTTTACTTTCCATCAATGACAAGCTTACGCTGCCTGTAAAAACATACTAAACATCCTCTGCACTATCTCTTCTGATCTTATCGAGGTTGCTCTGCAGCTTCATTGAGGTTGCTCTGCAGCTTCTTCCCAAAATACTTCTGGTGCCCGTCTGTTACATTCTTCCTGTATTCATGCCATCTTCATTGGTGTACTTGCCATCAATGACAACCTGTTAAACATTTCCAACAGTTTCTTGGTTTTGAACCATGCCGACACGGAAGTCTGTAATGTCGACACTTCTGCTTATCAATTATTAATAGAAATACTCCTTTCTCATCCTATTGGTATCTTGAAAATATATGATTATTATCCATGGGTCAGTTTGTAATGTTTATTAATGCATTATTCTATCTGTTGTGCTAATCCCTTTTATATTGTCACTATATACTTACTTTTCTTGTTTGTTGAGAACTTCTTACAGGTAAAAAGCTTTGGGTCAAAGTGCTCAATGATGGAAAATCATCAAACATTGGATCGAGGTAGGCCTATTTCTTGTATTGCACATTAATCTATATAGCATATGTTGGAATTGAGTTGATTTCTGCAGTCACATCTGTCTATTGTGGTTTACCCTTGGTCATAGAGAGTTTTTCCCTTGTAACAGAAATGGAGACTCCACTGGGGAGAGATATTCCTTCTAAGGGTTGAAGTACTTTTTCTTCTTGCATTTCTCTTTTTCCTTTGTGTTTCTTGTCGTATCACTGCTTGACAGATCCTGTTCACTATGATTCTGATTTTTCATCCTTTTACCCTTTCCTGGCCTTGTTTTAAAGCATATACACCCTTTTTTTCCTTGACAGTCGCGTATACACTCTTGTTGTCTCACTACAAGAAGTGTATATACGCTCTGTTCTCCTGAATAGTTGCGTATACCACTTTCCCTTACTTGTTTTCTTGGTTGGGTGACTGTTGGTTAGGATTTAAATATTGTTGAGCCTTCTTAGGTCTCTTTAGTGTCTGTTGAGATTATCTGGGATGACAGGAAGCCTGTTTGGAGTTGAATTTTTGGACGTAGTCTTTCTCTTTGTTTTCTATTTTTAATTTGTCCTTGGCTTCTGGGCTATTTTCTTGGTTGCCTGGTATTCTGCTTGAGTTACTTCTTTTATACATAGTAGAATTCATCTGTCAAGTTGCTTATTAGTCCATGCATTTTCTTTTTAGAATATTGAAAATAAAAAAATAGGCATTTTGCATTGGTTGGCATTTTTGTCTTTGAATTTTTATCATTATCTTAGCACAGTTAGTGAAAGATTGTATTTTACTTCTGAATTGCAGATTTGAAATTGAAGACTGCACTATTTTTATTAGCATATCATTCATTGAAAAGTTAAATATAGACTTTGCATTATATCCATATTTATTTTATGGAAAATTCATAACACCATGAGTTTCACTTCCATACCTTTTTGAGTAACCACGGCCAATAAAATTTACACTTTAAACTAAAATTGATTAGTCACAATTTTATTTTTAGGGTGCAAAAACTAGCTTAGGATTTAGTGCCTTGGAATAGGATTGTGTGACTAAACTTCTCCAAGGAAATTAAATCAACATATGTGTTTGAGACAGGGAGTTGATAAGTCCATTGTATAATTGGTAAGATCAGGAGGCTTTGCTCACACCGGAGTTAATCACGAGGTTGCGTGAAGTTAGTTGAAGGGATAACCCCTGGATACTCACCTAGCGTCAGAGATATTTCTATGGATTTATTCATATTTGGGGATCTTGCTAGTGGCCATACCTCTATGAGAGGCGGTGCTTTCAAGGTTTTGGGATTTTCTACCCTACCCATACGATGATCCGGACTTACAATTTCTCACCTATGCATCATTTATACAGTGGTTTATTAGTTGCTTCGCTTAGGTATCTCATAGGTTACTTGCAGGGATTATTCTTCTTGTACCCTGAGACAGATAAGGGTCAGATAGCACACATCCTTTATGGAGGATTACCTCTCCGGGGGGATCTGACCGACTGGTTGTTAAGCCCACGAGGGCCCTTATAACTGATTATGTTACCTCCAAACTTCAGCAAGGAGTCTCAAGTCCCTCTTGGATGAGACACACCTTCTTTTGCGAGGGAGGCCACTCAGCTACTTTAGCCCATTTGCATGCATATTGGTTGTTTGACTTTTTGGTATGATCTTTTACTACTAGTTGGCCATAGGATATATTTTTATTTGTGGAAGAGTCATAAGTCATCATCGAGTCAGACTAGCTTCCTCGCAGGTCCCGTCAGTTGTTACAGTTACCACCGGTTTTCAAGTCCTTGCCTTCTAAAAGTCGTAGAGTTATCAGTAGTGGTACACACACATCCACTTTTCAGACTTGTGATCCCACAAGGATGAGTATCGAGTCTAGTCTTCAGAATACTAGGAGTTATTTGACTCCCAATCCCACTATAATTAATGGCACTCCTTCGACACCTACAGTCGCTACAGTTGCAGTGTCAGAGGCTTACACTAATACTATGGCTCGGCCTATAGTTAATGCTTCATGTCTTGCCTCGAACCCTTTTGGGGGTTTTGTCCACTCGTCGAATTACAATGTTTAGACCATCCCCATGGTTTCTAGTCTATTTTCTTATGGTATGCCTAACTTCACCTTGTAGTTTTCAACTGCCATCCCAGTTGTTGTCCATAACGCTAGACTTGGACTTGGGGGCACTACACCTCCTTACACTCCTTTCCCATTTGGTGGTTCTCATATTCCCCAAGTGAATCCTAATGTAGGGAGTGTCCCTATTCTTAACCCAGGGTCTAATCCTTCTACGGTTGGATGGAACAACCCATCTAGCGGACAAGTTCCACCCTATATCCCTATCCCCTTGGTGCCGATTCTGACCAATACTTTTGGCATGACGAATCCACTTCAATCCTCTGGGTTCCCACCTGGAGGAGGTCAGTATTACACTTTGGGCACTCCCCAAATTGGATCTAATCCAGTTGGGGGCAGTTTTAACAACCCCCAGCCTAGATCTAATCCAACTGGGGGCAATTTTCATAACCCTTATCAGAACATTTCTGTTGGAATGATGCCCAATCCATCTTTTACAAATCATACTAGAGGAGGTTCTTATAGTTATGGACATGGATTTGGTCCTCAATAGAATCCTGGATGGAACGTAGTTCCTAACGCACAATCTTTCGTGGGAGGATGGGGTCAGATGTCGCAACCCTGTATTCCCTTTCTGTCCATGCTTAATTGCTAGATTTGTCTAAACTAATGAATGACCCAGTGATTCATGACCCCACATGGCCCCCTGTCCCTACCAAACTTCTAGCAGACATTCCAAAGTTTGAAGGTAAGAATGGTGAAGACCCTAGTGATCACGTCACTACTTTTCATCTTTGGTGCTCATCGAATTATATGAACCATGATTCTATTAGGCTATATATGTTTCAGCGCACTCTCATTGGAGTGGCATCACAATGGTACATTGACCTACCTAGGGGGACATATGGATCATTCCATTAGTTGGTGCTAGCCTTTCTCAATCACTTTAAACTTCCCATTCGTTATGATGTTGGCCTTGAACTTTTGTCAAATTTACACCAGGGTACCAACACTCACATCTCGAACCATATCCAGGAATGGTGTAGGAGAAGGCAGTTGGTTAAGACTCCTATACCCCCATCATTTCTTCTAGAATGGTTCCTAAAGTCTTTACACGCTCCTATTTCAAAGGACGTTACCACTTCCGGGGTCTTCAGCGAGGAAGAAGATATCCTTAGAGCCCAGCAATTTGTTTTGATATATGCTCAGTCTAGGACGTTATACCACCTTCCTCCAAATGCACCACGAACAAATCACAATCCTAGACAAACTCCCTGACCTAATGCCGATGGAATTGTAGGGTCCGCCAATGTAAAATCCATAGACTCGGCAATGAAGTCTGTCGAAGGACCATCTTCGTCTGGATCCTCGAAACCCATCGAGTCGGCGGATGTACATTCTGTGCAATCGTTGAAAAACCCAAATGGTGACCAGCAACCAGATGGGAATAAAAGGAAAGGTCTAAATAATCGTAAGGGTGGGAATAGTAATAATAATAAACCCAAGGACAAACATAATAATGGGAAATAGATTGATAATGTTGGAGAGGGCAAGAAAGAGAAGCGTAAGGTGAAGTTTCCTTGTAAACTTTGTACCAATGACCACCTTACCCACTTGTGCCCCAAACTTGTGAAGGTGTGAGGCTTTTAAATCTACCACCTGTTGTTCTGATGAATCCATTCCCACACAACTAGCACTTAACCTTGAGTTCTTCGAGCGTCGAAAATGCGTCTAGTGGAAGTCAAAACCCATAGTCGTAAGATGGTGATCGTGTTTGCATCAATATGGTCAATGCGAAAATTGATATAGCCACCCGCTCTCGAGATTATATCTCTTCAAAAGGTAGTACCAGCATAGAACCTCCTCCTCCACCCCCGGAGATGAACTTACAGATCGAGAAACCAGAGCCAACACCTCGTATTCTGAAAGAAGTACTCAATTTATCTACCAACAACCCTAATGCTAGAGTTGCCCAGAACTACTCTATTGTTGAAGATTTGGGCCAAACCCCTTGTGCGATGTCGTCTTTGGAGGTACTCTAGACATGTCCATCACAGAGGAATTCCTTACTCTCTGCCTTAGGAGCTCTAGATCCTAGTGGCTCAAAATTCATCAAGTTTGATGTCACGGATGTGAATCCACAATTACCCTACCATGTGGATTTTCAAATCCACATGGAGTATTCCAAGTATACTATCAAACGAGCGGTCATTGATGAAGGTACTGCCACTTGCGTGATGTCCCTAGTTTGTTGGAAAGCTATCAGTTCTCCGACCCTTTCCAATTCATCGAACATGTTGATTGCATTTGACGGTCATTCCTTCCACCCTCATGGTATTCTCCCTACCTTTCTGGTCCAGTTAGGTGGGAAGACGGTAGAGGTGGAAGTAGAGGTAGTTGATGTACCTCTCGATTATAACTTGTTACTAGGTCACAATTGGGCCTATGCTATGGTCAGTGTCATATCATTCATTTTCCATGTACTTTGTTTTTCTCATCAGGGGGAGATCTTGATGATCGACCAATTATCCTTTGCGTACTCTAGTCCTAATGCATCTGTTGGACAGTTGATCCCTGTGATCGACAATTCTCAGTAGATAATTGAGAATATCGGTGTCAAAATGTATTCTTCCCTCATGGGTACTTTCGACTTCTTGGCACTGATTCACCACGTTTACGCCAGGTCTAGTAGGCCTGCTTCAGCAAAGAGGTCCATTCCTTTCCACACTTCCTATTTTAGTGATCCTTGGACCCTACCTTCTCTGAATTCATCGATTGAAGGTCAGTTTCATGTTGGCATGGCTATGCCACTATCGGCAGCAGAGATTGTGTATCGATCTTGATCTTGTTACCTCGCAGACAGACGAGGAGGATCCTGTTCTTAGGCCCGTATGGGCCACTTCGTTATCTTGTTCACATGATTTCTTAGATGAGACTTTTCCTTTGGATGAAGCCATCCTTGAAGCCATGAATGTTTCCAAGAGACCTTGGGATGATATGCATCATCGATCTTATTTTCTCCCAAGTCTTGAAAGAATCAAGCAAGATGATTTTTGGTCTACCTTGAGTTAGATAGTCGGTCACGCCATAGTTCCACTAGATACACACAACATTTATGCCGAAGGAAATATGGAAAGTATTTATCTTACTGTCTCGATCAACATGTCTCGTACCCCTGGAAAAATTGAGAACGTAAATATAGGTGTGGATTGTTCTCCAGAAGAGACTTTGACATACACCAACCTCTTCAAGGAATTTCGAGATGTATTCGCTTGGTCGTATGAAGAGATGCCATGGATCGACCCTCATATTGTCAAACATGAAATTAGAACTTATTTGGATGCTAAACCTAGTCGACAAAGTCTTAGAGTTGTTAATCTTAGGAAGGCCCCCGCTATTAAGGCAGAGGTGGAGAAGCTACTTAATGTCAGCTTCATCTACCTGGTTCCCTTGACCGAATGGGTATCCAACCCCGTTCCTGTGAATAAAAATCAAGGAGCCATTCGTATGTGTATAGACTTTCACGACCTGAATAAAGCTTGTCCTAAAGATAAATCCCCCATGCCTTTCATTGATCAGATTCTCGATGAGTGTGTGGGAAGGAAATATTTTCCTTTATGGATGGATTTTTAGGATATAACCAAATCCAGATCAAACCTAAGGACCAACACAAGACAACATTTATATTTTCTTGGGGTACTTTTGCATACCGAAAAATGCCTTTCAGCCTGAAAAATGTCGGAGCAACCTTCCAATGCGCCATGACTTTCACTTTTCATGATCTCAAACATATAGTCGAAGCTTACCTCGATGATATTGCTTCTCACTCTCGCAAGAGAGTGGATCATGTCACACACCTTCGACTGGTTTTTGAAAGATGTTGTTACTATAGAATCCAGTTAAACCCTCACAAATGCATCTTTTGCGTTAGGTCTGGATGTCTCTTAAGATTTTTGGTTTCTGAGATTGGGATCATGGTAGATCCTCTTAAGGTTGAGGCAATACTTCAATTGCCTCCCCCACGCACGATTAGACAACTTCAAGGTTTACAGGGGAAAGCTAACTTTCTGCATTGGTTTATAGTGAATTATGCCAATATCACTAAGGGTTTCATGTGCCTACTGAAGAAATACACCATGTTTATCTGGGATGAGCGAGCCCAGAAGTCTTTCGACGCCTTAAAGAAATTCTTGGTATCGACTCCTCTGCTGAAATCTCCTGATTACAGTAGAGATTACTTGCTATATATTTCTGTGTCTGAAGAGATGATTGGTATGGTTCTAGTTTAGGAGTATGATGAGCTCCACGAGCACGTCATCTACTATCTCAGCCAAAATTTAGTCGGTCCTGAGCTTAATTACTCTCACGTCGAAAAGATAGCTTTGGTTGTCTTTCACGTGGTCCAACATTTACGTTACTATATTTCTTTGCAAAACTACTGTAGTCGTTGATGTTAATCCATTTCAATACATCCTCACTAGGCGTATCATAGGCGAGAAATATAATAAATGGATTGTCATCTTACAAGAATTTGATCTTGATTTTGCTTCAGCCAAGTCCAAGAAGTCACTAGTTTTTGCAGAGTTCATATCCAATTTCCCACGATTAGACGAGGATGTTATCCATGTCGATTCGTTTGCAGATGAACACATTTTCCTTGTCTCATCGTCTGACCACTGGTATGGAGACATTGTTTTATATCTTCAAACCTTAAAGGTCACTCAGCATCTCTCATGAGATGATCGACAGTGAGATAGATACCAAGCCAAAAAGTATAGCATCGTCGGTGACACTTTGTATCACCGAGGAATAGATAGTATCTTACATCGTTGCTTAACTCACGAGGAAGTCAAGTTAGTCCTAAATGACTGCCACAAAGGGGCTTGTGGTGGTGACCTATCCGGTCTTGCGACAGCCCAAAAACTCCTATGAGCCAGTTACTTCTGGCCCACCATATTTAAAGGTTGCATTGAAGCCATTAAGAAGTGTCACCCCTGCTAGGTTTTCACTCGGAAAATGAGCTTGCAACCATCCCCTCTTCACCCAGTCATTATCATCGGTCCATTCACCAAGTGGGGGGTAGATTTCATCGATTGCAACCCAACATTGTCTGGGGGGAATCAACACATCATCATGGCTATCGACTACTTTACCAAGTGGTTTGAATCCATGCCTACTATAAAATCTGATGGGAAGACTATAGCCTTCTTCATGTTCAACCAAATTATCGCTCGGTTTGGTATCCTGAGTGAGATTGTCACTGATCATAGCAGTCACTTTCAGAATGAAATGATGGTAGAACTAGCATCTAAGCTGGGGTTTAAACATGGTAACTCATCTTCTTATTACCCCCAGGAAAATGGGAAAATAGAGGCCGTCAACAAGTCTCTCAATACCATCTTGCAAAAAAATGTCAGTCGGAGTAATTCCAATTGGCACATCATGTTGTATCCGGCGCTTTGGGCATACCGAATCTCAGTTAATACTGCCACTGTTTCCCCTTTTCAATTAGTGCACAGTGTGGAGTCAATACTTCCTGTCGAATGTGAAATCCCTTCTCTCAAATTGGTAGTCAAGCTCCTACCTGACACTTCATATTTAGAGCGACGTCTAGTGCACCTAGAGAGTCTTGACGAGCAGCATCGAGACACCTTTATGGCTATCGAGGCAAACAAAAAATGTGTCAAGGTTCAATACGACAAGTCTGTCTGTCCCTGGTTGTATACCGAGGGTGACTTGGTCCTCTTGTATGACCAATCCAAAGAACCGCTAGGGGCAGGCAAGTTTAAACCCATGTGGCATGGTCCTTATATCGTGTGACATGTTCTAGAAAAAGGAGCCTACGAATTGGAAGATTATGAAGGGAAGAAATTGGTCGAGCCCATAAATTGGCTCTACTTGAAAAGTTATTACGCTTGATCCCTAGGCTTGGGAGAAACCCTTTGTATACTAATGTAAATTTAGTGTATATACATCTTTTTTTTATTTTTGTCTTCGACTTGCTTATCGAGTTTTCTCTTTTGGTTGGCAGATGTCAACGGAGTCTTCGATCTACCTAGGATTCATAGATGGAACTAGTCATCATACACAGAACTTGGCTCCCTTCACTTGAGTGATTTACTCACCCGAGGGTCTACTGGTGTCTTCAAGTGGTGTATGCCTAGGGCCATCCACGAACAATGTGGTCGAATATAGCGTCGTCATAGAACTTTTGCGCGATGCTATCTCACATGGTATTCACTCTCTAGAAGTTCACCTGGACTCTCAGTTAGTCGTATATCAGTTGAACGGTCGTTACCGTGTGCATAATCCGATGTTACTCCTTTGATTCCTATGAGTACGTCTTTTAGAACAACAATTTGATTTTATTACATACTTTCACATTCCTAGAATTTCTAATCATGTATCAGAGGCCTACACTAATTATGTTTTAGATTGGTATTTGTCACATTAATAAAGAAAATAAGACCATTAAATCAATGTACACATTGTAAGATATGAGTAAATCCAAAGATCCCACTTTATATATTTCCAAAAAATATGGTGTTTATATTACAAAATTGGGGGTAAAACCCTCAAAATACATATACAGCCGATATACATGTCCCATGACATATACGCCTATGGCGCCGGATGTGTATCATGAAAGAAAACCACGGAATTTGCGAGACACCGGAAGAGTCGTACCCATGCTCTAGGTACTCCAACAACCTTTCGTTGCATGGATTCGGATATATCCTCCACTTGAACCATAGGAATCCTTTGTGTCAAACGAGACAAGTTACGTTACACGTTTTGTAGGACTCTCTCCACTTCTCCTCCCACTGCCTCATCTCCCCAGTGCCTCCACCTATGTTGTAGGAATCCCTCTGGTCATTGCGGACCCACATCTGAAATCACACAAGTATCGAGTTAATATTTAAAACACCATCCAAAAATATTTTTGTTCTCTTCAATACAAAAAAATGAAATATATAAAAACTTTTTACCTATGGCATCGTAGGCGGCTCCTAGTGGAAGTGGCATATCAGGATCTCCTCTGAAATTGATTCTCGCATAGGGATAGTCATCTAGAGCTATGATTTGTCTCTACCACCAAAAGAAAAAATCATCATTGTAGGGTGTCACCACCCTACCTACCCCCTATCATCTCATGACCTTGATCCATCGCGCCATAGTCGGGTCACGTGGTCCTCTAGGAATGATCTCCACTCTAGGTCCCAGACCTGGGACTCACTTGAAAATGAAGCTGCAAAGGATAGATGCAAATCTAAAGTTTCTCTTACCCCCCTACTTGCACTCTGTCAACTGACCTTTCATGTTGGTCAGCAGTGAGGTACACCAATCGTAGATGGTGGGTCTCACACACATCAGTGCATAAAACACAAGTGGTCTCGATGCTTGATGAAATGAGGCCGATCCTATGATCCTAGTAAGCACGAGCACAATAATATTTAGTATGAGGTTACCTATAGCCCAGATAGGGATTTGACTTCCCACCATGGGAGTCTCTGCAACACAGTGGGACTCAATGTATTCTTCGACCTTCATCCCACTCCCTACCCCACGTGACTTGAGGTCCACAACCTCTCCTCAGCATGAAAGTCCAGGCAAGAAGTATATGTCCTCTACTTTGATCCTTAATGGTTGTCCATCAAGGATAAAGCTCTTTCTATCGGGATCCCAATAGCCCACCAGCATTTCCAACAACCTCACTTGGGCCCTCATTCCTTTAAGAGCCCAAAACTTGTATAAACCACATATTTTTAAAGCCGCTTGAGCCATCGAATCTCGATCCACTCCTGCATCTACCTCCTCATGCTCTCGCTCTCTCCATTCAAACACCATCCTGCAAAAAACCAAATCATTTTTGAGTTAGAAACATCTTTTTTTTGCCATTTGCGCACGTATACACAGTTTATTTACAAACAGCCACGGGTAGGGCCTAATATACGCCCCCTGTGGTTCACACAGGGGAATATATCTAGTTGTATACACGACCTATTCAAAGAAACCCATGTATACCGAAAAACCCAATTTGCGCCCTTAAAAACTAACAAAATAGAACCTAGCTCAAAAATGTAAACCACTGAATTTGAAGAGGATGGGATGAAGAGTTACCTGGTCCAGACGGTGCGTGATTTCGTTGCCTATTGCTCCCGCGGTCATTGTTTGAATTCTGGAAGTGTTTTAGTCCAAATTGCACTATTTGGGTAAAAATGAAAATGATACAGTAAATTTTGATTTTATTACTATTTATAAGCCATTTTTTACCCACTTGATATAGTTTTATGCTATTGTTTTGTCTAATGGACTAATTCAAGAAT
>SNQJ01S0160101.1:11431-21766 GCA_010110895.2 Picea sitchensis
AGTCCAAATTGCACTATTTGGGTAAAAATGAAAATGATACAGTAAATTTTGATTTTATTACTATTTATAAGCCATTTTTTACCCACTTGATATAGTTTTATGCTATTGTTTTGTCTAATGGACTAATTCAAGAATGGTTTTAACCTCGTTTTTGTAGTTTCGACTCAATTTTCTTGCAGATTTCAATGTCATGGTTGGTCGTTCGTCTCCTCGGGGAGGTATATTCATAACCTAGCATATAAGATAGGTATCTACTCCATCATGCATTTTTGTGCATTATCCTTCAACTACCAATTTTTACGCCTTAGGTACGAACCCATTTATTGCGACGCATAAACCTCCATCTGGTATTAATAGCATCGTTAATAAATGGTAGAGACTTACCAAACATGGGTACCCTAGTTAGAACCTCTTTGTCATTTGGTGCCCATGCCAAGTTTTTTTTCTAGGACGAGGAGTCCATTATAATTCAATACGTGACTTTACTATGAGCCTCATTTGTCATTCATGCACACGCAACCTTATTACCCATGAACTCCCAATAACAAGTCTTAATTAAGCTCTTTTCTGACTCATCTAAAAACTAAAAAGATCGACGAGTGATTTGGTCCTTTCACACTCGTTAAAATTGGATTTGAAAGATCATGAGTCCTAGTTAAGCTCTTTTTTGACTCGCTATCAAAAATAGAAAACATTGCCAAGTGAACTTGTCTTTTTCACACTCGTAAATTGGATTTGAAAAGACGTCTATTTGGCACAAGTTTACCCCCTTTTCACACCAAGTAGACTAAAAGATATAAAAAAGGACATTTTTTGGTGTTAAGTTGTGATTGCATCTCATGCCCTTGCTTGTTGTATTGAGCCTTTAGCCGGTTCTCGCTTTGCGTTATAAACCATTGCTTAAGCAGTTTGCATCCTCAACCAAGCAGATCCTTGTTTTTATCCTTCGCAATTTGACACCCTATACCCTAGAGGGAACATCACCTCGAGTGTCCATCTCCCGCATGCATTTCCTTGCATTGAGCATAGGTATGTTCAACTGTTGGAACTAGTTTTGCTTACTTGTGACACTTGTTCCCTCCTTTGTATCATAGCATTCATTTGTTATTAAAAACAAAAAAAGACGGGCGGGAAAGGAATACTATATTTTAATTGGTAGTAGTCGTGTCGCCTTTGAACAGAGCACAAAGTTATTGAGTCCTTGTGTCATCATAATTTTGGGTTTAGAATGGCCTTAGGAAGATGATCTCGCTACAGAGTTTTCTCTACCCACTGGTTACTCTTCCAGTCCCTATAGAGAACGTTATTGATGCCTCCTACATATAATTGTCACATCATTGAGTCCATGCTGCCGAAGTCCACCATATGTCTCATGCTCTTGTTCAAAGGAAGTCTATCAACCTGTGTTGGACACTCCTCATAAATATTGACTTTGCATGTCAGCCATACCCTCAGTTTGTCTTAGAATCACATGATACTTTGGTCTTATCATGCACCTTGGCCCTACTTTCATCATTGGTAGGTCACATTGAACCCAACAATCGACATTTCATCATTGGTCATTGACTAGGTGGTTTTCCTTGTGTTCGATGACAAGACATATATTCACACTTTGGGATTTGTGCAGTGTCTTGGATGCCATTATCCTTATTGGTGGCTTCCTCACCTTTGTCATCATTTTTTCATCATTTGCTGCTATTCAGAGGGTCCTTTTTGTGTACCACTTGCATTTGGCACACACGAAAGATGCACAGGATCATTGGTTCATGAACATGTTATTCATCCAATCTCCACCAAATCATGAACCTCTTGCTTTGTTCCTCATGCTGACTGATGAAAGATGCCTCAATGCTCTCCTTTCAGTGGGTCTCTTTCCATCGACTTCAGCTCATTTATTCTATATACGAGACCTAGATTTTTATGAGTACCTTGAGGCTTGCAGTCATTAGTGGCAAGCTCTCTCACCATTGACAGATGGGAATACATCAATGTCTCTGGATCAATGGATCTCTCAAGTATTCGACACCAACTCCTTTATTCACATTTGTAGAGATGTACTCAGTGCCTTGATACCTACTTTAATTTCGGTAGGCAGTCTCATGTTTGTTAACGGTATACTTCAATGATCGGTAATCAAACGATATCTCATCATGTTTGGCCTCAAATCATTTATTCACATGATGTATACTTGCACCATTGGCGAATAGTGTAGAAGACTTGAAGACATCATTATGTGGCCGTAGCTTTCCTGAGTTGTTTCTTCCATTTCTTTGGACCAGTACCTATTTGAATTCAGTGATCATGGGAGATCATATTGTACTCCATGGTATACACATATCTTCAGATTGATTTTTGTGACTGGTTTCACTGGGCCTTGTTCGTGACTATGACAACTTTTGGCATATAACCGCATTTGTATTTTCCTATTCATGGCCATGAACACTTGTTTGGTATATTTTCCACATGGATCTGCATTGTATTCTTGGCATCCATGCATGAAAAGTCAGCACATAATGTAATGAGAAATTGAGTTCTTCCAGTTGGTTCTCTACCACTCCACTTCTGTGTTATTTATAATGTATTTCGGCCATCTCAGATACTCCTTTGATCTCACACATTAGGGAGAATTTTTTATAGCAAGATTTGCCTCACCATTGCTATCTTGCACAGAGGGCCTTTTTCCATTTCCCTATGCAGACTTATCATCCCCTTTTTGATGAATTCAGAGCTAAAATATACATTTTTCCACATATACGCTCCCTATCAGTTATACAAGATGTGTATACTCTTGTTGCTCCACTACATCTCGTGTATATTGGGATTTGTGCCAGAAAATTCAAAATGAGGTCGGGTTTCCATGTCACGATAGAAGATATCTAATCCTTGTCCTTCCATATACTGGAAATGTTATGACTCGGCCCTTCAGTTGCATTCTGAAGGCTATAAGACACAATTTCGAGCTATGGAAAAATGGGAGAAAACATTCAACTTTGAGAGCAAAGTTACTCTGGAGAAATTACTTCATATTGAGTCTATATCCCTTTGTCACTCAAGTCTGAACATAGTGTTCAGCCCCCAAGCTCTTCCCTTATTGTTGAGAGGACCTCTTTGCCTCTTTCTCATGAGCTTGCTTTTGGTGGAGGATTGAAGTGGTGGAGACCCAGTTGGAAGGAACTTGGTTTCTTGGTTTCGAACTGTGCCGACACAGAAGTCTGTAATATTGACACTTTTGCTAATCAATTATTAATAGAAATAATCCTTTCCCGTCCTATTGGTATCTTGCAAATATACGATTATTATCCATGGGTGTGTTTGTAATGTTTATTAATGGATTATGCTATCTGATGTGCTAATCCCTTTTTATATCATCACTATATACTTTCTTTGCTTGTTTGTTGAGAACTTCTTGCAGGTATAAAACTTTGGGTCAGAGTGCTCAATGATGGAACATCATCAAACATTGGATCGAGGTATGCCTCTTTCTTGTATTGCACATTAATCTATATAGCATATGTTGGAATTGAGTTGATTTCTGCAGTCACATCTGTCTGTTGTGGTTTACCCGTGGCCATAGAGAGTTTTTCCCTTGTAACAGTAGAATCCACAAACAAAGTTATGGAATCCATCTTGACCAAGACTGTTCAGTTACATCATTGAGATTGGGCTGATAGGCTCCCAAAGGCTTTGTGGGCATACCAAACCACCTAGAGAAATACCACTGGACACACTCCTTATGAGCTAGTGTATGGGAAACAAGCACTTTTACCTATAGAATTCCAAGTAAGGACCTTCTGTATTTTCATAGAATTAGGATTGAACCTGGATGAGGCTCAGAAGTAACGAGTCCTACAATTGAATGAATTGGATGAAATCAGGCAAAATGCCATCCAACAGACGATATTAGTCCAAAACCAGAGAAGCAAGTGGCATGATAAGTTTATTAAGAAGAAGCACTTCCAACCTGGTGATTGGGATCTGTTGTTTGATTCCTGATTCAAAACCTTCAAAGGAAAACTTACCACCCATCGGTTGGGCCCTTACGAGGTAGACACTGTATATGATAATGGAGCTGTAAAAATTAAAAAAATTGACGATGGACAAGTCTCCTTTGTGGTAAATGGACACCGACTTAAATTTTATCATAAGACCATTTCCAGAGAGGATTTTCTACAAGTCATGTCAAATAACAAGGCATTGGCCTTAGTAGATGGGGAAGTTCCCCCTTGTTCTTGAAAAATTTTCTGAATTTCCTACTGTATATATGTAAATAGTTTTTGAATTTTGTTAAAAAGGCAACTCTAGAGATTTTTGTAAGCATTTATTTCACCAAGAGTACACAGTTTCAAGGATATTTCCTCAAAACATTGTTATACTTGAATTTTGTTTCCACTAAATCATCAAATGAATATTGACTTAATGTAATTAGCCACATTTTTGCAAACATTCTCATTTTTTTAAGCCATTCTAAAGTAGTTTCTCTTGAAACTCTTCACCATTGTATAAGGAAGTGATACCATAACTATCAAGCCTAGAGGCCTCTCATACAATTTTTCCAAGAAATCTAAGTAAGTGAGTCAAGTGTCTTTATCAAAGAGTAACAAGGAGGTCTAATTAGAGGTTAGTCATGGAAACATCACAATAACTACAAAGGAAGAAAGTAAGTTGAGCCTGGAGATACTTTTTTGTTCTTTCTCAATGGTACCATCCACTACACACTAAATAGCTTGAATATATCATATCTTTATATAGGCCACGTCCGCTTAAGTACCCTTACATTGGGACAATCACTAAGAAATATAACAGAAAGTCATCCTCTAACATAAATACCATCCCAATTGAAAAAAAAAAAGTTGTTTTCAGATTTGTTCCCCCATCCTCTTGCATAAGCAATATTATACTAAAATCTTAAAATATGGAGGCCAGTATCTAAGGGTTTAAGAGGCTAAATCGCCATAATACTGAACAGGTCTGCTGGCAATGGGTATTGGCCTATGGTATGACTAGGTAAACTCGTCGGAGTACTGAACAGGCTTGTTGGCAGCGGGGCATTCTACCTAGCGAGGATGGTAATCTGACAAAAATAAATAATAAATTTAAACTTGTCCTGATGTACGTCATTACTTGCAAACAAAGATGACATGAAGTATGTGTGGTTAATCTAAGGTTAATGAACTCCATCAACTTTCCATTGGGAAATAACTCTAAGACTATCTTGAAACTGTCTTACCTACCTCTTCTTATCTATATATAGGATATCTTATCCTATAGGTGGGGCCATCTTCTAACTGTCTCGTCAGACCAAGATGTGAAATTGTATCTTTACACTTGGGGGATACTGACTAGTTTCCTATACTTTTGATTGTGAGGTGTCACAATACTTAGGTGTGGGGGAGGGGTTAATGAGCTTACAAATGATCATCACCTAGAGAAGTAGATCTTTGCAATAATTTTTTTATTATTTCTATGATACAGGTTATTACATTGATAGACATGTTATTTTTGAAATGCTTAACTCCTGTGTGCTATAAATTACTGAACACATACTTAACAGACCACTCTTTATCGGTTACTTAACCGACCACTCTTTATTAGTTTATCGTTTCATTACAAGTTGTATATTGTAGGTTTGACAATACATTTTTGTGTTTTCTATAACCTGTTCATTGTAGGTTTTTGACATTATATGTCATATGCAAGAATATTGAGTGAGCATGGAGCATTCTGCCTCTACTCATTAACTACTGTGATTGTCAAAAACACTTCAAATTTGCAAGCTATCCATTATAAGAGGTGAAAATGCACTTAACACAGAGGTACCAAATGAAGTACCGTATGAGGTGTCGTATGAGATGTTGTTTGAGGTGTTGAACGAAGTGCCATGTGAATTACACACCAGTAACTGTCCTATATTCCACGTAACCAGAACTCAATTACATTTAATTGAATTAGTTGCAGGAATTGATTAAAGATTCTTCATATGTTTATGATTAAATGTCCAAGTCAAAATACTTGGACATTGATCTAACCACACATCATTACATTCCTCAAAAACGAGCCATCAAATTCGAAATTCCCACACATGGTAGCTTGTGTGCACATGTGTGCAACGTACTCCACCATAAGAGCATTCAAAATCGGGTTGGGCAACCATTATCTCCATTTTCCCTTGTCATTTTCTCTGCCTTGCGTTAAGGAATCGCTCCCAACCTCTGCCAATTCGTCCCCTGTTCAAATCGCCCTCAGATTGTGCCCAATTTGTGCCATCTCTTGGCTTGTTCATGCCATTTCTTGGTTAATTTCACCTCTATCACAATGCCCAGGAGATACGAACCTTCCTTTTATGCAGACTTGTTTTCCATTCCCGAATTTTCACAATGCAGAGAAGTGTTTTTGCGTGCTAGGGGCCATTTTTATCTAGCTTGCAGGGCCACGATGACGGCCTCTCCATGCAATTTATAGTCAATTTCGATGGTAAGACAACACATGTAGGGTCTCTTACCTTTGAAGTTTCAGAAGAGTCCATTGTTGCAGCTACAAATCTCCCAAGAATGGGAGATAGATGGTTCAAAAACCACCAATTTCCACACTCAAGTTATAACAGGGTGTTTAAGTCCGAATTCGAAATCATTTCAGGAGAAAAAGGGTATGCTAAGGAGTGGATAAAGGCAGAATTGATCAATCCCCTCATCTTCATCACAAGGTTAATTACATGTGAAGGTAGATACTCTACTTTCAAATCTTGTCATTTTAGATTGTTGGCTTATTTTCTGTTCAACAAACCCTTGAACTTCCCCTTCTATTTTCTCAAAAGATTGGAGAATATGTCCTCTCAAGTGAGGAAGAATGTGACTAACCCCCACAATAGTCTCTTCCACCATGGATTGATCAAACTCCTCATTCTTGTCGAACTAGAAAAACAGGGGCAAAATTGGGATGCCTGTATCTACCAATTTGCAAACCCTCACTTGACAGTTAAGACCAGCAAAAAGGCACTTAGCCTAAAAACTATCTCTCCATCCAAGAAGGGATGATTTTAAGGATGGAAATTTATTTTAAAATGCAGAAACCTTGGCGAATCATACTAATCCTTCATAAGCCAACTATAAAATGTTGGCGATATTTTTATAAAAATACACAAATTTCTAAGGATTTTATATATTTTGTATAAAATTTTGGCGATTTTTAAGGTAAAATAATTTTATCCTATAGAATTTGGGCGAATCATTTTTGGAATGGCGAATCGTTTTTTGGGAAAAACCATGGAAAATTAGCCCATGAGCGAAATTTATCCCCTAAAATCACCCCTGCATCCAAGCCTCACTCTCCAAGATCTCCAAACACCCTTGCACAAACCCTCTCTTTGCCAGAACAATACCAAAATATTTTTGATTTCCCTACTTCTTCATTGGGTAAAAAGACCAAGAGAAAAGACCAAAAGAAGCCTATTGTTAACCCCCCAATGCCTTCACTCTCTCTTGATCCTACACCTAAAAAGATCCAAGAAGTAATGCAGCAATACTTTCCCATCATTCCCACAAACAAGAGGGGAGCCAATAGATTTGGTAAAGGACCCTTTCAGAAGAGTACCCAGAGCACAAGAACCAAGCCCTATGAAAAACCTCCACCTGCTTTAGACCCTATCCAAGTGTCCTTCAACCTTGAGAGCCCTCACAAGAAACCTAGGGAAGTTTTTGTGGATGGATTAGATCCACTAAGGAAAATAAAATCAGAACCTACCTCACCTTATTGATCTCCCATCACTCCTACTTCACCTATGCCCACTCTATATCCTAAAACTGATAGATTTTCCACATCCCTCAAAGGATCTAAGCCTTCCTCGGAGATCACCGATTCTGCCCCAACCATAGAGGAGCTAGAAAAGGAAAACCATCAGCTTCTCCAATAGTTGGAGGAAAGGAAGACAATAGATACACACCTTCATTATGACAATGCATTCCTTCAAAAAAAAGTTAACTCTCTTCAATGATTGGTCGATGAGATGACCAAGTCTAACCGCAGCCTCAGAGCACAGCTGAAGCAACACAAGAGGCACAAGCCTAAGTCTTCATAGCAAGAAGGAGAAGCTTCCAAATCCGATCCTCCTCAGAAAGCCTAGTCACGAGGGGTAACTTCTTTTTTGTTTGCAGTGGGACCTGCAAAATTGTAAGTGTGGGGGTAATGTTGGGCCTGAGATATGATCACTTTTATGATGGTTATTATACACTTTTGTCACATGTACATATGTGTTTTTCATATTTTAAAGGAGCTTTTTGAAGAATTTCATGATAAAACAGTATGATCAACATTAGGTACGTGTAATTCATGTTTAATGATTATATTAAGGATAATTCATCATGTTTTGTGATTACCAATATCTAATTCACATTTTTCTGGTGTTACAGGGAAAAAACGTACCACGTTTCTGCTTCCGGCACTTGATCCGGCACTCCTTCCAGTACTCATTTTGGCACTTGATCCGGCACTCTGTCCAGCATTGCATATTGCACAAAAATGGAGGGCGACTTGGCGGTTATGGTATTGGCGGCCAGTGATGGCCAAATTAGGAATGTTGGTTTTGTTCATGCTTGCCCCCTCCATCTACTGAGCTTCCAACAACTCAGTTTTAGTTGTTCAAGAGGGCGATTATTGGCTCACTTTATTTTATCAGTTAGGGCATCATTTATTCTAATTTTCCAAATTTAGAAGTGGTTCGACCCTCCTGTGGTTGACCACTTGGTCTGTAAGCTTACAAATACCACTAGGATGGTCAGATGATTGTTAACCAAGTAGAAGAACCAGTGTATTGGAGACAAACTCGTTTTACTCTGTTTTTCTATTTTACATTGCCAGATTACATAAGAAATGTGTTTTTGAGTTTTTATGGTGAATTCATCCTGCTGAGCTCGTGGTGTGCTTTTAGGAAGTGACCATGAATTGTTGGGGGCGCCACCAGCAGTTTGGTAACTGTCTTCGTGTTTGTTTATGCATTTCATAATTTAATTGTTCTCTTTATTTTTTGTACATGCATTTTTATTTTGTTAATTAGTTTGTTGTTATAATTCAATTGCTTTTGATTCTCTTTTGCGGGATAGAATGAAGGATTGTGTTAGCATGCATTGATCTTGTAGATTAGGAACGGACTTGCAAGTCCCTAGACTAACCCCATGCGCAATTAGATGTTAGATTATGCTTTGACTTATGCTTTTATATTCAAGTTTAAAACAGAGTTTTAATTAGAATAGAACAGAGTTTTTATTTGGGTCCTCTTCGACAAGGATTTGATGGATGGATAGAATTAATTCCAGTTTTTAATTATAGCTTGCTTATCTCATTTTTTATATAGGTCTTGTTTAATTAGTTGTTGTTTAATGTAGTTGTTAGTTTAATTTTCAATATCATAGTTTAATTTATGTTCTTAAGCATTTTCTTATTGTGGTTTGAATTGTTAGAATAGATATAGCATAGTTTCATTTATGTAATTTCTTTCCTAGAGTTAAATTGCAATTATAATTCTTAGTTAATGGTTGAATTTAATTATGAATTTTTCTTACAGAGTATAGAAGTACAATGATGATCACGTTATGTTGTTGATGGTTAATATATGAATATGCAAGGTATCTAACATTGTTTTTTCATGGCTAAATTCTCATTGGATTGTTTAATCCATACCTTTCACTTTTCCATTGAGATTAGTGTTGAGATTATACCGCTTGAATTGTCCTTTGTTGTCAAGTACCATCGAGATATTATCTGACACCAGAGACATTCACACAACCACTAGCATTACATTTGATTTTTTCATAGATTAGAGATAGTTTCTTGTTTTCCTAGATCAGAAAAGATAGTTTCTTTCTTTTGTAGATCAGAAGAGATAGTTTCTTTCTTTCCTAGTTTAAAAGATAGTTTAATTGTTGTTGTAGGATAGATAGTCTTTTGCTTTCATAGATTAGAGAGTAATTGTTTATCATAGATTAAAATGTAGTTGTTAATCCTTCTTTATTTCAATTAAATAGATTTCCTTTCATGAATTAGAAATTGCTTTGAATTAAGAATTTAGTCCACTTGCCTCTTAGGCTAGATAGTTGTTCAATGGGAAGTTTTAATTTGATTGCTTGCAGTAGTTAGTTGTTTTTTCTTACTTGTCTATTTTCTTTAGTAGGTTAGTTAGTTGTCTTTGCTTGTTTGTATATTGCTTTAGTAGGATAGATAGTTGTCTTTGCTTACTTGTTTACTTGCTTTAGTAGGTTAGTTGGGTGTCTTTGCTTGCTTGTTTATTTACTTGCTTTCACAGGGTAGTTACTCATTGAATATAGGTTGGCAAGTTAAAATAGTTTG